>KZ809375.1:56767-76464 GCA_000696205.2 Oncopeltus fasciatus
AAAGGTAATTTCCATACTTAATAAATAAAATAATAATAAGATATGAAAAATATATCTAACATAAGATATATATAGAGTAAAATATAGGCTAGGTAAGTGTTGACAACCACTCTCTAACTGAACCACTGGAGTGAGGTTACAAAAAACACTTCAAGGCAGACCTTACAATCTAGTTATTTTTAGCTTGTGGCCTGTCAAGAAAAATACATTCAAAGACATATTTTTTTTTAACGGTACTCGGAAGGACAATAGTTTTTTTAAACTAAAGAGCAACCTTCTTAATATCCTTGCTATCTGAGATTGTAAAAACTATACTTAAAATCCTTGGAAAGTCATAAGCCGCGCATGCTCAGTAAATTGTCCGTGAAAGAGCACAAAACCTGCTCAGATTAGAGGGGTGGTATAAAACTTTTCTAACTGAAAGGTTTAGTCAGGGGAAGGAATTATGTATTCATTGAAATGGGATCAAATACAATATAAAACTTAACGGGGATAATGGAAGTTATTGATATATCCCTAATAATACCCTTTATACACCGTTGGTCAATGACGCTTTGGAACATTATCGTAGCACTTTTACCAGGAGTGGCCGCCAAACCCAGATGTACTGCAAACAAAACCCCCGGTTTGTTGGACAGGACTAACCTCGCGACGGGTCCTTGATCCTGGCCCACGACCTCTACTCTGGGGCAGGTCCGTGAAAGTGTCTTTCGTAACTGGTGGAGGTCCCCCCCCGCTCGGCCCGCGGAAGACACAGCTCTCGCGGCCCGTCATCAGAGCAGGGTGCAGGTACGTGGGTGGTGAGAGGGGGGGTGAGGTCACCCCCTATACAGTGAAAGCTTAATAACCTGGCTGTGTGCAGCATACTACACACTCATGCTCTCCTTAACCATAGAGGTCCGACATGCACTACAATTTTCTTTAGATTTGGTTAGTAAATGAAACGGTAAAAGCAACACTGAACCCTGCAGTTTAAAGAATGTTATACAAAACATCTTAGGGAAGAATCGGTCGGAGATTAATTATTAGAATTGGAAGAAAAAAAAACTAATTTGAAAACCAAATATTTTGTTATGCCAACGTTTTGGTCTAAATTTAAAGCCTTCTTCAGGGCAAGGGAAAGAATATCCTGCTCTATAATAATTATATCTTGACTGTGTCATACTATTTTTAAATGATTTCAACAAATAAATAAATATTTGAAATAAAATTAGATCTTTTGTTATATATTTTTCTTAATTGATTTTTATTTTGTAATTTATTATATAATAACTTATTAAAATATACAAGACTAATTTATATTAGTAGGTTGACAAACGTGCAAAAATAATTAAGGTGCAGACTAAGATGCAAAATAAAAATATGCCAAAATATATTTGGGTACTATTTTATTTATGGATGTCAACATTTTAACTTATGTTGTAAGCTATTATGAGAGCTAGTAAAAAGTTAAAATCAGTCTTGTCACTTGTAAGGCGTCGGATTAGTTTTGCCTCATAAAATCAATACGAATTTCCCATAATCATGGAAGATAAGAGTAAATGATGACATTTATATTACAAGCCGGAGAGATCAATATGCGTAAAGAGTATACCTAATTAAGTTTGCTCTAGACACAGTATATATATCCAAACATACACAAATGTATGTATTTTATCAATATTTATCATGTGACTTTATCATCGGTAAAGACCTGTAATCATAGTATACTTAAGACCGACGATTAAAAGTATTTACAGTAGAATAATAATTTTAAAAAATTAAAAAATTAAAATTTTAAAGAGCTCTTGTCCTAATAATGNTATAACAACATAAATATAAGAAAAATAACCTAAATTAATGGATTAATTGATAACGTTATCATTCGAGAGATAAGATAGTAATTAATTAAAAATAATTTTTTTGTATCATATTTCCCACGAGGAAAAAGAAGAGTAAAATTAGGATAGTCACAAAGTTAAATTAATAAAATTTATGATAAGTATATTTTAGATGTTCACGTCACCAAGAATATTCATAAATACATCTTCTGGGTTTAATCATGTATTAAATTTATTTTTTAGGTGTTTTTTTCACAAGCCATACAAACACACATTTAGACTACGGATACATTCATACTTATACACACATTACCCTGGTGCAATGCATGGAAGCAGCGTATATTTGAACATTAATTCTTCAGAACTTGTTCAACGGTATGATTGATGATATGGAAATATCAGATATTGTATTAAAAATTATATATATTTCAAACCTGAAGACCATTTTAGAAAATTTTCAAAATCTACACAATAAAAAGAATTGTTTCTTAAGTATTTAAATATGTATAGATACTGTCCTATACCACTCTCTAATGAGGTAATTTAATATGGTTGGAGATTGGTTGGCCGTCCAGTAGTATGTTGGAGAAATTGGTCAAGTTTTCGGCCGGGAACAGAAAAACAAAAAAACTCCAAAATTGTTAGGTAATTATTTTATTATTGCCGACGTTTCGACTTAACCTGTAAGTCTTCATCAGGGGGATAGTGATGCCTGAAGAGATCACCGAGGGAGGTATATGGTCACCTCTCAGAGTGGTGAACCAAACTGAGTTCTTCAGTTCAGTTCTTCAATCTGAGATCTCTCCAGACATCACTATCGCCCTGATGATGACTTAAATATTAAGTCGAAACGTCGGCAATAATAAAATAATTACCTAACAATTTTGGAGTATATTATATTTCTGTTCCTGGACGAAACTCGGACTAATATCTTCAGGGAAGTAATTTAATGTTAATTACCTTTAAGTACATTCAAGATTATAAGAGCATTAAACTTAACTTGTGACCAATAGTTTGGTTGACCAATAATATTGCTTAACGCAAAAGAGAATAATCTAAAGGGTTATTATGACTACCAATAACTATAAAAAAAAAGGTTGATTCAATAAAGTTTGTTTGAAGTCAACTTTTGATTAGGTGACTTGAAGGTCATAATATTTTAGATCTGAATTATTCATCATTGAATTGTTCAAGTGGAATTGGATCAATGATATGATAATATTATGAAATTTTTTACCGACTATTAATTGGCCAGGATAATGTATATTTTATGCTTTTGAAATTAAGAAGTTTCTGTTATGAAATCGCCTAACATAATTGTACATTGCATTCCAGTTAATGTTTTCTCTTAATTACTTTATTGAACATTCCTGTCACTATTTACTGTTTATTGTTTATTATACTAGAATTTTTTTAAACACTGAGAATCATCGATAATTTAATTTACCACAGGTGATAAGACAACCTCTTTACCAGCTAACATATATAATCGCAGCTAATAAATAACAAGATAATAAATAATCATAATTCGTATTAATTAATTAATTAAAATACATACTCGCCCGTAATAAGAAACAAATATAACTGCCGTTTTGTGAACATACTTAGAGGCAGGTAACCAATGATGGAGGTTATGACAAAAGCAGTTGACGCGAATTTCAATGTAGATTGAAAGTTATCCTCGAGAATAATTTTTAGTAAATTCTTTTTTTTTTTTTTTTTATCTTAACACTTAGCTGAAAAATTAAATCACTAAAATGTTGTATATATATACATATACATTTACATATACATATACAAGCGTGTGTGTGTGTGAGTTCTCGCATGTGTGTTCTTTTGAACGTGCACAGTTTTTTTGAAGTATTAAAATGAAACTTTCTACTTATACTTCTTTTTTTTTAAACAATTGGATGAGTTCGTTAACATTTGAAATCGGACGAGAAGGTAAGTAAAATTAAAAATTTTCAAAATCTCTTTTGCTGTTTGTGTTAAAAAGAAATTTACTTAACTAAATAAATTCAAAGTGTAATTATTTTACTATTATTTTCTATAAAAAAAAGTTCAGAAAAAGATATATTTGAGAATGTAAATTCGATTGATAATAGGGCTCTTTTATTTTAAAGTATATAAACAAAATTAGTGGTTCAGTAGGCTTCACATTGCATATTTANACTTATAAATTTTGTTATATGATTAATTTCTTATGAAAAATTAATAATCATTACAATTTACTAAATTAAAGGGAAATTTAATATGAATGAATCTAGGAAAGAATATACTTTGTATATATGCTTAGAGATGTGGCTCTTCCATCTATCGGTCCTTCTGACAGGGCTACAACCTGACTGTGTGGGTGCTCGAGGATATCACCTCCACAGAAAATAGGGTGAGCACCAAAGACATCTACCTGAGGGCTAAGGTTTGGGGGTAGTACCTCCTGCAGGCTAAGGGCCCTTAGGAGGCAGCTCCACCAACTTAAGCTGAGGTCGACCTTGGCCAATCATCTAGGTCTTCCGAGGCAAATCAATTAGATAAAACATGATAGTAGGATTGGAACCGCTAGATTATTATCATCACTTAGCCCCCACACTGACTAGCTATTTTGGTGATAATGATGTCTCTGTGTGTGTTTATGCCACAGATTACAATTTTCTTAATAAAATGTTTTGTATCACACACACACACATATATATCATGCACTAAGGATAGCCTAAGGGTTGATTCTGGGTGGCAAATAAAATTTAGGTAGTTGACTTATCTAGGGATTTGATATTTACTAACAAGCTAGTGTAATTTTCTATCACTATCCTTTTGTTGCTGTTCAGTTGTCGCTGTAAACCAACTGTTATTTGTCTGCTCTGTTGACGGCCAGATATTATATAGAAAGATAAATTAGTTGACTATTTTTTGGGGTTCGGTCAAGGTTGATCCAAAAAAAAAAAAAATTATAATTTTGTTTTTGAATTATCTGCCAACGTTTCGGCTTACATCGTAAGCCATTTTCAGGGCTGTTTAAATACTATGTCAAAGAAAAAACCTTTGACCGGATCCAAACAAATTTTCTACTAATCTTCTTGGTAAAAACTCTCTAATTGAACATAGATTGATTAATGTTGTTATTTGCAATACTTTAAAGGAATAAAGACATAAATTATAAATTCGACGAAAATAAACAAAAAAACAAAAGGCTTGCTTTTTATAAAGCGTTAACCAGAGTTTTTCGTGAAAACAGATACCTTCTGAATCAATATTGAATATAAAAGCATATAGGCTTCTTACGTAAAAAATTAATGTAACATTAAATCTATAATTTTCTATTACTATCCTTTTGTTGTCCTTAATCCAAGTTAATCCTCCTTAAACCATACTTCCTACTTTTAATAATCTTCACTTAAGCTCTCTCTGAACGAGATCGGTTCAACTTCTTGCTCGGCTTTACAAGTTTCGTCACAGCTTCTAGGCCTTCCAAATTCGACACGCTTAAACATAAATTGTCTTGAATCCTAAGTCTCAATAATAGCTCCAGTCATCCGAGGAGATCCCAGCGACAAGATAAGATAGCCATCTTGCTTTTTAGCAGTCTGTAGATCAGTGAGCAGGGAAACGAGGGCTTACCGAACTTCTTGTTAGCCAAGTCGGTAGAGCGTTTGCGACTTGAGCAAGTCTTTCCGGTAATGCTTCCTGGCTGTAGCGTTCCTGAAATATTATTCAAAAGCCTTCCTGGTCTGATGGTTTTGGTAATTGCCTACGAAACCTATGGATCGTGGGTTCGATCCTGAAATGAGACCGCATAATTGCTTTAAGCCTAATTGAAAACCTTGATCATCTCGACCTCCCAGAGGAAATAAATTCATCGGTAATTACCATCTTGTCCACATTGAAAATCTTTGTAATGGGTAAACATTTTCCGGACTATGCAAGGGAACTGAGTGTTTTTTCTAAGCTCAGGTTCGATTCCAACGGGGACATTTTTTTAATGAAAAATACAATTTTATATAATTTTATGGGAGTTTAGAATAAGGTTGTTACCTCTGGTTGCCTAAACTCACCACCCCATCATAATATCCTTAATGGTTGCAAAGAAGAAGTTGAATTTCCTTCTGTTGAATAAATATACCCTTCGTGTTCTGGTCACTACCAAGGAACCAGGTATAGTGGATTGCACATAAATTGGCATTGTCCATAAATAAAAGGCATGAGCTCCAACGAAAAATTCAAAGAATCAAACTCCAAAAAGATGAACAAGAGATAAGGGAATGTCTAATAATATTTATTATCCATTCCCGCCTCATAAAACGTCCCAGTACCATAGAAAATGAGCTATTTATAATCATTCCTTTAATAATCATTCACTGAAACGACTTAAACAGAGGATCCAACATGGCCGGGTACATTTATTATACATATTTACATTTATAATAAAGAAGATATTTTAAAGTCCAAACAGTAAGATCATATTAAGTTTAGGAAAGATAATATTAATATTCTTAACTAGTTATTTACAACTTTTGTAGGCCAATTTATATAATTTTCAAATAAAAATCATAAATCTGTATACGCTGTTCTTGTAGCGGACGTCTTTTGTAGGTAAAAACTTAAAGAAATGTCATAGCTAATTCAGTAATTACTGATTTATACATTTAGAATATTCATGAGGCAGTGTCAAAATGTCGGAAACTGCATGTAATTTTCAAAAGGTTGCTAGAATTTCTTGAGGAGCTTTTAAATGTTCTTAAAGATAAGCTTACTTATTGAGGTGTCAGTAGGCAGCTGATGGGAATATAATGTCTGACTCCTTGACTAGAAATGTCCCTTCCATCGGCCGTCAAAAGAGTCATGGCGAACTGATGAATACACCGCTAATGATTTCAAGAAGACAGGTTCATGACTAGGTGTTTTTTTTCACAAGCCATACCAACACACATTTAGACTACGCATACATTCATACTTGTACACACATTACCATGCATGGAAGCATCGTATATTTGAACATTAATTCTTCAGAACTAGATCAACAGTATGATTAGAATGCTAAAGAGATATTATCCTGAACGGAAATATCACCTATTCAGATTTATTGCAGCAGATATCCTTTACCGAACCTTTTTTATTTGGTACCATGTAGCGACTTTTGAAAAACTTTCAACGGATCTTCACCAATCCTCCACGGGAAAACCAAAAAATTCAGATCGCTTGAAATTTTAATCGAAAAGCGTCAACCACTGTATTAAAAGTAATCGAATCCAACTGGACATTTAAGTTTAATTTTTGTTAGAAGAATTAGTTAATAATTGATATTTTTCAATGGAAACGGGGAGAATAGAGGTAGAGCAAAATAAATAACTTAATATAATCTTTGTCTTACGAGTCACATGCAGATTTGTCACAACCTCTTGTCTCTATGGGTTTTGGGTACGCAGGTAAGGCGATTGTTATGACTTATGGACTCTAGGAAACTCTAATTATTCACAAATATGAAAGTAGTAGTAGTAGTAGATCATAATTGAGGGCAATCAACTTCTAGGTTATTAAGCCCTATAAATACCCTTTAATATATTTACTATAAATTAGTTAATAGAAGACAGGAATCAGGATTATTTCGACTACTATAACAACATAAATATAAGAAAAATAACCTAAATTAATGGATTAATTGATAACGTTATCATTCGAGAGATAAGATAGTAATTAATTAAAAATAATTTTTTTGTATCATATTTCCCACGAGGAAAAAGAAGAGTAAAATTAGGATAGTCACAAAGTTAAATTAATAAAATTTATGATAAGTATATTTTAGATGTTCACGTCACCAAGAATATTCATAAATACATCTTCTGGGTTTAATCATGTATTAAATTTATTTTTTAGGTGTTTTTTTCACAAGCCATACAAACACACATTTAGACTACGGATACATTCATACTTATACACACATTACCCTAGTGCAATGCATGGAAGCAATGTATATTTGAACATTAATTCTTCAGAACTTGTTCAACGGTATGATTGATGATATGGAAATATCAGCAATTCAGATAAATTATAGCAGATTTTCTTTAAGGAAGCTTTTTGATTTGGTAACATGTAGCGAATTTTGAAAAAATTTCAAAGGATCTTCACCAATCCTCCATGGGAAAACCGAAAAATTTATGTCGTCAACCACTGTTTTAAAAATAATGAAATCCAACTGGACATTTAAGTTTAATTTTTGTTGGAAGAATTTGTTAATAACTGATATTTTTCAAGGGAAACGGGGAGTATAGCGGGAGAGAAAAATAAATAACTTAATATAATTTTTGTCTTACGAGTCACATGCAGATTTGTCACAACCTCTTGTCTCTATGATAGCCCTAACAATGACATACAATGTCAACCGAAACATCGGCAGAATATAAAATACACTTTTTTTTAATTGTATTTTCTTTTTATCAACCTTGACCGAGACGCAAAAAATTCTCTACTTTTAATCTCTTTGTTATTGTTGTCATTATCTTCATTACTGTCACAGATACGAGAACATTTTTAGGTAACAGTATGTTTAAATCACAGTTTTTTTAACTTATCATTTGAAAAATATAAAAAATTTTATTTATCTATTTTAGAGTGTAGAATAAAAGGCTGCTCCTTTATTTTTTAAATATAGAAACCGAATTCGGTATCTAGAATTTTATTGCAAACCCAAAAAAAAAAGAATTAATTTTTGATTGAAATCCAATGAGGAGGAGGGGAGTCAGAGAATGGCTAATATTTATTATTGTAACATCTTCATTGTTGGGTAAATGTGTAAGATGTATTTTATAATGTTAATGTTCTTTAACTCTTTTACAAAAGACGCTTTTATATTTACAATTTAGGAATGTAACTACGATGGATGAGCGCTTTCCCGTCTCTTCCTACCCGGTAAGTTGGAAGATGATAGCTTAGTTGGCTCACTTAAGAAGCTTGACTAAGTTAGGAATAAGATTGGCTAAGAGAAGCTACACCTTCAGAAGAAGTCCCGACAGTAGAAGGATTGCGAGGTGTGAAATGTCCTGTCGCCCGAGCCCCGAGTTCCTGTGGGAATGCGCGGGAAACGTCCACCGACTGTTGCGTAAGGTGGTGGCACACTGCTTCGTTAGCGGGCTTATCGCGTTCCCTAGGGCGAGTTGTGTGGAGGTGTCCCTCTTCAACCCCCTACTTTCCTTCAGGGTGGCTACATCTTCAATTGTGACCAGTATGGTAACAATTGAACACTTTTGATCAGTTCTAAAGAAACAATTGCAGAGAGCTAACAAAATCCGTTCTCTCTCTCTACAATGGCTGCTGTTCGAACTGAGTGACTAAATAAAAACATTTTCAACAAAATCTGCAGCTAAAAAAGTATTAGGTGTGCAGAACAAATGAATGAGGAAATGAGTAGACTGATGATAAGAATGATTGATGAAAACTAATTGGATAGAAAGCATTTTAAAATAAAACTGAAAGAAGTTGGTGGTCTCGTGGAAAGGAAGAAGTGGCGAGGAAGAACAAAGGAACAGGCCTCAGAAGGAAGGTGGAAGTTGAGGGTGAATCGAAAATTATATTTCCGTGGCCTTTCTGACTGATTAAAAAAAAATTGATAAGAAGTACCATAAACTATGGATTAGTATCTTCCCGGAATTTAAGAGTGGCAAAAGTACTCAGCCACATTTATTATATTAGTAAATTATCTTTTCTAATATGTAGAATATAACATTTTTTTAAAAAATAATATACAGTAAATGCATATTCCTATTTAAATTTTTTTTGTTTCATCAATAATGACGAAAATATTGAGATTAATATTACCCTCTAAATATCTTCACCCTCCCACCGATTTCAGCGAATAACTAACTCATTTAACGGTTTAAAAAAACAAAAAAAACAAATATGCTTAAAAAACAAATTTTAGTTTCATTATTTTAAACATTACGGACACCAAAANATATATATATATATATATATATATATATATATATATATATATATTATATATTTATATTTCGAACGGATCATAATTTTAGTTTTTAGGATTGGTAAAGATCTATTGATATTTTTAAAAATCATATAGCAGGATTTTCTTACTCGCTAAAATTTAAGCTGAATGTTCATGTTAATGTGACGTGTGAAAAAAACCCCTTGTAAATCTTGTATTTATGCAACCATTAGGAGCCAGAAAGCGGTGTGTATTTATCAGTTCGCCATGACTCTTTAGCTTGCCTTTGACGGCCGGTAGAAGGGACACTTCCAGTCATGGAGTCAGTCAGTGTATCCCCATCAGCTGTCACTGACAACCTAATAAGTACGCTTATGCTTATGAGCATTTAAAAGCTACTTAAGAAATTCCAAAAACCCAACACGTGGATGAATTAGTAGTAGCTTCCGATCCAGTCACACTGCCTCATGAATACATTACATATTTTTTTTAAATACCTTAATTTGACCATATGTTTAGCTTATCAATTATACGATCGATGAATATCCGTTAATTTTTTTTTTTTTAGTAACGTGATTAGTGGTTTCTTTGCGGAAAATCTGCTAAAAATTAACTTTGTCACTCCCACAATGTATAAATATAGTTTTTCAGATACACTATTACCAATATAAATAGGAACCGTGAGCTATTTGTTATTATTAAATAAAAACAACGTATACGTTAAAATAATACCTACTAACAAACTTAAAAATATAATTTCTTAATTATATTATACATCTATTCGGTCATGTCATTAGTTGTGCCTAACTAAGAGACTCTCTCTCCAACAGACCCCATTTCCACCGCCAATGTACTCGCCCCCCCGTCTTATCGTGGGAGGTAATCTCTCTCTTGGAGCTCGCGCCTACCCTTATCAATTATCAGACACACTTATCTGCGGGGTAGCTGCCTTCTCGTTATCTCCGTCAGATCGGTTGATGGCTGCCGCTTACCCACACAATCAGCTGACTGGACCCCTCATAACCATCTGGGGATTCGATTAGCCGCGGCTTCCGGCCCCGGTGGCACACATCATAATTCTTCTCATTCGTGTCGTTTCCCCTTTGGCAATCGTTCTGATTTGCCTCCGCGGAGAAAGTTCGCTACGTCAGTATCGCCCCTCAGCTCTTTATCAAAGGGTTTAACGAGGGTTTTTCTCTTCCTGCGAGTAAGATAACTAGCCAAATTTCCATTAAAAAGCATCACATTCAAATAACATCTGATATGTATATCATTTGAATAGTTCAACAAATCGACAAGTATAGGGGCTTAATATTAATCTCTAAATGCCGATAAGATCCCGGAAGAAAGAATTCAATGGAAACCAAAGTCCTAATATTGTTGCTAAGGAAGATGTGAGATTTACATATATATATATATAGTCTTCAGGGCTACCGTGAAGGCAAGAGGGGATGTTGTGTCCCTAAGATCATATTTTCATGACAGAAAATGTTGAGTCATAAAAATGCGATCTTAGGAACACGAAGTCCCCTCTCCCTTTTATGATAGCCCTGACAATGGCTTACAATGTAAGCCGAAACGTTGGCAGATAATTTAAAAAATACACATTTTATACAATTTTTATTTTTTTGAATCTACCTTGACTGAACACCAACAAAAAACAAGCTTACTTTGTCAATAGAAAATAAAGTACAGTAATTGACCTCAAAAATTGAAATCTTAACTTTCACCACTTAAAATTTGTGGCCTTAAGTTTCCAGAATCATAGAACTCAAAAATTTAATAAAAAAAAGTTTTAAAAATGGCTAAACTGAATTTGATGAAATTTCGAGATTCAGGTTACATAAATTCTNATATAAAATTATATAACCAGTATTTAAAAAAAAAAAAAGGAGGGCCAAATTCAATCTTTTCTTCTCCTAGTCGTATCAGGGCCATTCTCTCATATCGTAATTTCTCTTTTATCACATTTGACATCCACAATCGATTTAAATTAAGCCAGTTAAATTTATATTAGATGAGATTCATCTGTTCACAAATAGGGGACAGAATTTATCGCGAATCTGAGTTAAGGCCTTCAGATGGGGACAGAGAAAGAGTATGGTGAAGATTGGATAGGAGGAGGTATCTTAGAAGCACGAGGGATTCAGAATAACGACCCATCAAATGCTATGACCAAGGACGGTAAAGAGTACCCAATAAGATACTCATATCCGTCTACACAACTCTGAAAAAAGAATTCCTCAGTATCTTCAGGAGGGTGAGGCTAACTTTAGTTCTTGTACACACAATCTAGACATTCATATTTTTTCCCGATAACAGCCTGTCCAAGATGAGGCTCAAATCCACAGCATTAGGCATGAAGGACTTGAATAGCTATCTTCAGAAATTTAACCTTCACCTTATAACCAAATAAATAAAAATGTGATAATAACTGTTCAGATTGAAACTTATTGCTTTGTGTAAATTTAAAGATTACCCTCTATATGACGTCACAAGTAAAGATAAAGTTATTTTTTATTTCCTCTATAGTTTTAATTTTATAATCACACTGCTTCGTTAGCGGGCTTATCGCGTTCCCTAGGGCGAGTTGTGTGGAGGTGTCCCTCTTCAACCCCCTACTTTCCTTCAGGGTGGCTACATCTTCAATTGTGACCAGTATGGTAACAATTGAACACTTTTGATCAGTTCTAAAGAAACAATTGCAGAGAGCTAACAAAATCCGTTCTCTCTCTCTACAATGGCTGCTGTTCGAACTGAGTGACTAAATAAAAACATTTTCAACAAAATCTGCAGCTAAAAAAGTATTAGGTGTGCAGAACAAATGAATGAGGAAATGAGTAGACTGATGATAAGAATGATTGATGAAAACTAATTGGATAGAAAGCATTTTAAAATAAAACTGAAAGAAGTTGGTGGTCTCGTGGAAAGGAAGAAGTGGCGAGGAAGAACAAAGGAACAGGCCTCAGAAGGAAGGTGGAAGTTGAGGGTGAATCGAAAATTATATTTCCGTGGCCTTTCTGACTGATTAAAAAAAAATTGATAAGAAGTACCATAAACTATGGATTAGTATCTTCCCGGAATTTAAGAGTGGCAAAAGTACTCAGCCACATTTATTATATTAGTAAATTATCTTTTCTAATATGTAGAATATAACATTTTTTTAAAAAATAATATACAGTAAATGCATATTCCTATTTAAATTTTTTTTGTTTCATCAATAATGACGAAAATATTGAGATTAATATTACCCTCTAAATATCTTCACCCTCCCACCGATTTCAGCGAATAACTAACTCATTTAACGGTTTAAAAAAACAAAAAAAACAAATATGCTTAAAAAACAAATTTTAGTTTCATTATTTTAAACATTACGGACACCAAAATCAATGTATAAGTATATATATNAATTGCGGTAGTTTGAGGCAAATATTATTCCAGCTTCTCTGAGCGTCTTCAAGTATTTCTTCAGTATACCACGATCTCTTGAAACTTGTAGGGAACCCCTATTCTATTTACCTACAAAGTGTGCCTCTGTCGCTCTTCCGTTGTCGCTGTAAGCCTACTGTCATTTGTCTGCTCAATTGACGGCCAGATATTATATAGAAAAATAAATTAGTCGACAATTTTTTGGGGTTTGGTCAAGGTTGATCCAAAAAAAAATACAATTTATAAATAAAAATATTTATTTGGTTGTGGTTTATTATCAATTAATGATTTATTCCCTAGAATAGAATATTATTCTATTAGGGAATAGAATATTTATTATATTCCTTCTCATTAATTATTTAAAATTTACGTGAGATAATAAACCACAACCAAATAAATATTTATAAAAAAAAATTAAAAGAGTAAATGACGAGAGTCGGCAAATAGCTTGACAATGTCAGCTCCTTCGAGTTTAAGACGATGTATTCGCCTTTCTCGTGGGTTAGGCTCTCACTAGTGTGTTGGGAATTTAATAAGTTATCTAGCTCGTCCCGGTGGTGCAATGGACAGCATACCGGCCCGGAAAGCAGAAGATCTAGGTTCGTTTCCTGGCCTGGACAGATAGATTTTTTTATTCTATTCCCTCTCATTAATTGTTTACAATTTATAAAAAAAATTTTTTAGTTATCTGCCAACGTTTTGGCTTACATTGTAAGGCCATCTTCAGTGCTGTCTAAATACAATGTCAAATAAAAAACCTTTGACCGGACCCCAACAAATTTTGTACTAATCATCTTGGTCTAAAACTTTCTATTTGAAAATAGATTGATTAATGTAGTTGTTTGTAATACTTTAAAAGAATAAAGGCATAAATTATAAATTATACGAAAATAAAAACATAAGGTTTGGTTTTTATAAAGCGTTAGCCAGAGTTTGTCGTGAAAACAGGTATTTATACAAACATGTAGGCCTCTTACTTAAAAAATTAAAATAACATAAAACCTATAATTAAAAAAAATTCGTAAATCGATAGTATAAATAATATACACATATATATGACAACACACCCACACTCTTCTACATAAATACCCCCCATTCTAAATATTCATGAAGCAGGACAAGCTTTTATTTATCGATAAAATCTTGCACAAGACGGGATTTGAACCCGCAGCGCCAGGATTGCAAGACCCGAACGGATCCCTTGAGCTTCCTCCCCCCCCCCCAAAAAAAGCCCTCAATTGAACGTTTAAATGGATTTCCCATTAGGAGGATCAAACTGTTCACGTTGGTCCCATAACGTGACTTTCGAAAAAAAATCAACAGATCTAAACAGATCCTACATTTCAACAAGTTCACTACTAGATAAAAGAAATATTTACAGTCGCGTTTAATTTTGCACTAAATTTAAGGATTTTCGTAAGATAGTATATGTCAACATTCCTTGTCTTATTTAATATTTCATATTTCAGATTAGCACAGATGACATTATTTTTATCTTGAATATTGAATCTAAGAAATAAACTGATATCTTTGGTCTTTCTTTAGAATAACAACTAAAATTGAGTGTGAACATTTTTTGTGGAAATTCGAACAGAATATGAGTATAGAAAATGGAGTATATAGAGTATACCCCCCTCCCCCCTTATTCTTTTCGTTTCTCTATTAGTTTATTGGAGATGGTGGAGGATGAAACTAAACGAAATTGGAAAAGCAGTTTTAAAATTCTTATTGAAGTATATAAATACTTCAATATATATCATTCAATCAATATAAAAATATATGTTTATGATAACAAAAAAGTACATATCATTGAAAATATAGAATTTTTTGCTGAAAAAAACATATAAATCTTTACATGTTCTTTTCTTGTTTCAAAACAAACGATCAGTTGATCGTCACCTTTTGGCGGAGTTGACCAATTTTCGGGAGTTCTACATTGCATAATCCATTTGTTGACCTGGCCCGTGTTATATACCGTTTGTTAAAGAACAAGGGTGTTTTATACATATATATATATANCCAGAGGTATGCATGCTGTATCTTCTTATTTCATTGATTTTTTATTTTTTTTAACCATTACAGATAAGGTAGATATAATTTAATAACAGAAAATGAATCCCCAAGCAAATTCATTATGAACCTAATAATCTCAATCTGTATATCTTTTTAATTATAACTTTTGAACAAATTCACTGATAAACATGGACTTATGTTTATAATAAAGATGCGTGAATTTAATTTTTGTGTAACAGATTGAAGAACATAAAATTTCTTGTCTCTTTTTAAGGATCTCACATAAGATGAGGTTCTTGGACAACGCCAAGTTGTCCAATAAGATTCTCACAATCACTTTAGTAAAGCAGATTCTGATGACACTTGATCACAAAATACAGACATATGTGTTTTTAAATTAGAACCATTAATAATGTAGGTTTTATTTTTGAAAAAATAAAGAAAATTATATGTGACTATTTGTATAAACTCTCATGCAACAATTAAGACCATAGAGGAAAGAGTTGTCTAATGTTATTCATTTTATTCTAAACACCTCTGGCACTGGGATGTCTCTTATTTCTCGATGAATGACTTCCCAAGGCGTGGCACGAACTCAGTACTGTTTTCAAGGAAGAAAATAGTCTGATCTGAGGAATCTGTATCTGATCCTTTTCATCATTCATGGTAATGTATTCGATCGCGTCCTTCCGATTTTTCTCAAACTGTATGGAACGTCACTGCAGATTAATTGCTCAATAATAATCCACCAATGTTTCTAAAAAAAAAAAAATATAGTACAGTTTTTCGAGGAAGTATAGTTATAGTGCCTGGAATTGCATCGGCTTCGAAAAGAGAAATGCCAAAAAGTAAATCCTTCACATTTTAGTAGAGAAAATATTCTGTGAAAACTAATTCGAAGTGGACATCTACCAGCTATGATTTTACTAAAATTTACAAAATATCAGGCTAATTAAAAAAAAAAAAAAACATTAAATTAAACTGTTGAGAAAAAATCCATCTGGAATGAGCTGCGTAAATTGATTTCCGTTTTTTATTATTACATACATGATTGAAAGTAAATTGTCAAAATCAATCGATGTGATTTTACGGAAAAAGTACAATGATACCGATATTTAAGATTTAAATTTCGTGGGTCAGGGGGGCCCAATTATTTCGAAGTGTGGAAACCAAGTTAGGTATTGAGTTTTATATAGAAAATCATTATAAAACTTATTTTTATTGAAAACCTTTTTATGAAAGGGGAGGGGAGAATGTAGAGTGACACAGATATAGAAGAGCTGTTGATACGCATATTCCCTGTTATTTATAACTCCCCTATATATATACATTTATATGTTCAGTATGTTCAAATAAAATGAAAAATATTTACTCAGTATGTTTATAGCTTATTGTGTGGAATGCTAAGAAAAAAAAAACTGTAAGAGGATCGTTTGAAGCCAAAAAGGGTTTGTTATGGCCACCATATCCTTTTGAGGGAAGAAAAGAAACGACTCAATAAAAAAAATAAATAAAGGAAGATTTTAGCTGTGTGCTACGGACCGGAAGGAATCCTGACCTGCTTCCCTGTTTTAGCCAGACCTCAAAACGACTCAATTGTAATTTGTTTTTATTATTGAATACATTTTTTTTTATTGCTTATTTATTAGGTTATTAAACTATTAAACTTCCATTTAACGATTTCGAGATAATGTTATCTGTATTATTAACTGAAAAACGTGTCGATTTCTGTCACAGTTTTTTTTTTTTTTTTGTTTTGTTTAATTTCCTACTAGATTTTGTTCGGAGAATATATTTTATGTAAGGAATTGGGGGGGGGGGGGGATAACATCTGATATGGCATATATCTTATATTTCTATGACTCGCAAAATAATAACAAAACTAAAATTCCAAATTAATTTGATTCAAAAATTAATAAACCATACAGAGGAAGAAATAACTTTTTAAAAGAAATATATGTATTTAGCTAAATTCTTCCAAAGCCTGTTCCCATTATTAACAATTGAAAGTCAGTTTATAATTTTTTTTACTTGTTAAATAAATTAACTTACTGTTAAATAAATTGTTAAAAACATTTTTCAATAAAGAAGTTTACATCATTCTTTTTTTTTTTCAAATAGTTTTTCTCATAAAACCGCTACTGGTTTAAATGGTTTCAATTTCTTCTGTTCCTTGGTCACGCTATAAATCTCTGAAATAATTATTAACTGAAATCATTACATTTCTTTTTTTTTCAGTTTTACTTTATTAAATTTTTTATCAAGGTTCCATTATATAATTTCAAAAATTGACAGGTTAACTACTTCTAAAAATAAGTACAAGCTAAGCAATTTTTTTTTTATAGTAATAATAGTAATAATCCTACTGGAAGGTTATAAATTGATATTTTTTACTTTACTTAAGCTGTTTTTTTAATTTTACATAATTTATAATTGATTTTGTTTTCGAAAAAGCTATAAATAATAATAATAAAAGGATATTTGTTTGTTGAATATTTAAGGTATGGTAATTTTTTTTTTTTTGGGGGGAGGGTGGGGTTAATCACAGATATGCTTCAGAATGAGACGTCTGACAGTGATTAGGGAAGTGAATCTGTTCCTGCCTCCTGAGAGGGTAATAGCACTTTCTAAGTGAAGGTGAACTCTCATCCGATAGGAAGTGGGCCGATCTATTCGGGTGTAGCGCAGGGTGCTAATTTCTGCCCCTCTCTCCTCCAATCACGTTCCACGCCTTTTGAAACTCTCCCTTATAAGGGGGGGGGGGGTGAATATGTCTCAAATCAAAAATCATAACATCCGTACTATCTTATCCTTTTGAAGTATCTTCATATGTATTATTTAGAGCTTAAATACGAGTAATAAAATTGTTCTAATAAAATAGTCATTATGTCGAGCCAGAGGTATGCATGCTGTATATTCTTATTTCATTGATTTTTTATTTTTTTTAACCATTACAGATAAGGTAGATATAATTTAATAACAGAAAATGAATCCCCAAGCAAATTCATTATGAACCTAATAATCTCAATCTGTATATCTACTGAAACGACTTAAACAGAGGATCCAACATGGCCGGGTACATTTATTATACATATTTACATTTATAATAAAGAAGATATTTTAAAGTCCAAACAGTAAGATCATATTAAGTTTAGGAAAGATAATATTAATATTCTTAACTAGTTATTTACAACTTTTGTAGGCCAATTTATATAATTTTCAAATAAAAATCATAAATCTGTATACGCTGTTCTTGTAGCGGACGTCTTTTGTAGGTAAAAACTTAAAGAAATGTCATAGCTAATTCAGTAATTACTGATTTATACATTTAGAATATTCATGAGGCAGTGTCAAAATGTCGGAAACTGCATGTAATTTTCAAAAGGTTGCTAGAATTTCTTGAGGAGCTTTTAAATGTTCTTAAAGATAAGCTTACTTATTGAGGTGTCAGTAGGCAGCTGATGGGAATATAATGTCTGACTCCTTGACTAGAAATGTCCCTTCCATCGGCCGTCAAAAGAGTCATGGCGAACTGATGAATACACCGCTAATGATTTCAAGAAGACAGGTTCATGACTAGGTGTTTTTTTTCACAAGCCATACCAACACACATTTAGACTACGCATACATTCATACTTGTACACACATTACCATGCATGGAAGCATCGTATATTTGAACATTAATTCTTCAGAACTAGATCAACAGTATGATTAGAATGCTAAAGAGATATTATCCTGAACGGAAATATCACCTATTCAGATTTATTGCAGCAGATATCCTTTACCGAACCTTTTTTATTTGGTACCATGTAGCGACTTTTGAAAAACTTTCAACGGATCTTCACCAATCCTCCACGGGAAAACCAAAAAATTCAGATCGCTTGAAATTTTAATCGAAAAGCGTCAACCACTGTATTAAAAGTAATCGAATCCAACTGGACATTTAAGTTTAATTTTTGTTAGAAGAATTAGTTAATAATTGATATTTTTCAATGGAAACGGGGAGAATAGAGGTAGAGCAAAATAAATAACTTAATATAATCTTTGTCTTACGAGTCACATGCAGATTTGTCACAACCTCTTGTCTCTATGGGTTTTGGGTACGCAGGTAAGGCGATTGTTATGACTTATGGACTCTAGGAAACTCTAATTATTCACAGATATGAAAGTAGTAGTAGTAGTAGATCATAATTGAGGGCAATCAACTTCTAGGTTATTAAGCCCTATAAATACCCTTTAATATATTTACTATAAATTAGTTAATAGAAGACAGGAATCAGGATTATTTCGACTACTATAACAACATAAATATAAGAAAAATAACCTAAATTAATGGATTAATTGATAATGATAACGTTAGAATTTTTTTTTTCTCTAAATATTGTTATATATATTTGTCTACAACAATCCATTAAATAATAGCTAGTAATAATTTACCAAATAACGCCCAGCAATCTGCTATAACATTTTGTTAACATATTATGTTATAAACAATAACAATT
>KZ809376.1:17969-28887 GCA_000696205.2 Oncopeltus fasciatus
ATTTTACTTTTATTTTATTAACTTTTTTTATTCTCATTTGTAGAGTGGCAATTTAAAGAAAAACTATTAGAAATATTTATTTAATTTATGCTTAAACAGGGCAGTACTCTTATCCGCAGCTCCACTGTAACTTTACATAGTTAAATGTGCATTCTTAAAATTATGAGCTATTCGAAGGTGGATTGTAAATCTGTATCAGGCCGTTAACGAAAATCTATTTTCAATCATAAAATGTATCTTAAATTTACATGTGAGCATAACTAGCTTAAGTCTTTATATGTCATGTTAAACCGCATAATTTTAATTCTAATTATTGAAACTGCAAAACCTTTCAAGTTAACACCATTTAAGGCACTTCAGAGTATGACATTTTAAATATTCGTCATTTAAGCCTTACAATTTCCGGGAAGCTCACGGGTCGCAAATCCTGGTGCTGCGGGTTCAAACCGATAAATAAAATCTTTTCCTGATCCACAGATGTTTAGAATTGGATAGCAACTTGTAGATGGCCCCTCTCTGCATGACCTTAAGTGGTTGAAAGGGAGGCAAACACTTATTTTTTTTTTTTTAAAGAGCCTTATAAATTTTTAATATAGATATAGGCAGTGTTTTATTAAAAACGACCCGATTTTTCGGTGAACTAAAAGATCAACATCATATATCCGTTAAAATAAACTGGTAGGAAGTAGTAAGGAAAACTGATTGAAGAATTGAAGGAAAACTGATTGAAGAATTGAAGGAAAACTGATTGAAGAATTGAAGGAAAACTGATTGAAGAATTGAAGGAAAACTGATTGAAGAATTGAAGGAAAACTGATTGAAGAATTGAAGGAAAACTGATTGAAGAATTGAAGGAAAACTGATTGAAGAATTGAAGGAAAACTGATTGAAGAATTGAAGGAAAACTGATTGAAGAATTGAAGGAAAACTGATTGAAGAATTGAAGGAAAACTGATTGAAGAATTGAAGGAAAACTGATTGAAGAATTGAAGGAAAACTGATTGAAGAATTGAAGGAAAACTGATTGAAGAATTGAAGGAAAACTGATTGAAGAATTGAAGGAAAACTGATTGAAGAATTGAAGGAAAACTGATTGAAGAATTGAAGGAAAACTGATTGAAGAATTGAAGGAAAACTGATTGAAGAATTGAAGGAAAACTGATTGAAGAATTGAAGGAAAACTGATTGAAGAATTGAAGGAAAACTGATTGAAGAATTGAAGGAAAACTGATTGAAGAATTGAAGGAAAACTGATTGAAGAATTGAAGGAAAACTGATTGAAGAATTGAAGGAAAACTGATTGAAGAATTGAAGGAAAACTGATTGAAGAATTGAAGGAAAACTGATTGAAGAATTGAAGGAAAACTGATTGAAGAATTGAAGGAAAACTGATTGAAGAATTGAAGGAAAACTGATTGAAGAATTGAAGGAAAACTGATTGAAGAATTGAAGGAAAACTGATTGAAGAATTGAAGGAAAACTGATTGAAGAATTGAAGGAAAACTGATTGAAGAATTGAAGGAAAACTGATTGAAGAATTGAAGGAAAACTGATTGAAGAATTGAAGGAAAACTGATTGAAGAATTGAAGGAAAACTGATTGAAGAATTGAAGGAAAACTGATTGAAGAATTGAAGGAAAACTGATTGAAGAATTGAAGGAAAACTGATTGAAGAATTGAAGGAAAACTGATTGAAGAATTGAAGGAAAACTGATTGAAGAATTGAAGGAAAACTGATTGAAGAATTGAAGGAAAACTGATTGAAGAATTGAAGGAAAACTGATTGAAGAATTGAAGGAAAACTGATTGAAGAATTGAAGGAAAACTGATTGAAGAATTGAAGGAAAACTGATTGAAGAATTGAAGGAAAACTGATTGAAGAATTGAAGGAAAACTGATTGAAGAATTGAAGGAAAACTGATTGAAGAATTGAAGGAAAACTGATTGAAGAATTGAAGGAAAACTGATTGAAGAATTGAAGGAAAACTGATTGAAGAATTGAAGGAAAACTGATTGAAGAATTGAAGGAAAACTGATTGAAGAATTGAAGGAAAACTGATTGAAGAATTGAAGGAAAACTGATTGAAGAATTGAAGGAAAACTGATTGAAGAATTGAAGGAAAACTGATTGAAGAATTGAAGGAAAACTGATTGAAGAATTGAAGGAAAACTGATTGAAGAATTGAAGGAAAACTGATTGAAGAATTGAAGGAAAACTGATTGAAGAATTGAAGGAAAACTGATTGAAGAATTGAAGGAAAACTGATTGAAGAATTGAAGGAAAACTGATTGAAGAATTGAAGGAAAACTGATTGAAGAATTGAAGGAAAACTGATTGAAGAATTGAAGGAAAACTGATTGAAGAATTGAAGGAAAACTGATTGAAGAATTGAAGGAAAACTGATTGAAGAATTGAAGGAAAACTGATTGAAGAATTGAAGGAAAACTGATTGAAGAATTGAAGGAAAACTGATTGAAGAATTGAAGGAAAACTGATTGAAGAATTGAAGGAAAACTGATTGAAGAATTGAAGGAAAACTGATTGAAGAATTGAAGGAAAACTGATTGAAGAATTGAAGGAAAACTGATTGAAGAATTGAAGGAAAACTGATTGAAGAATTGAAGGAAAACTGATTGAAGAATTGAAGGAAAACTGATTGAAGAATTGAAGGAAAACTGATTGAAGAATTGAAGGAAAACTGATTGAAGAATTGAAGGAAAACTGATTGAAGAATTGAAGGAAAACTGATTGAAGAATTGAAGGAAAACTGATTGAAGAATTGAAGGAAAACTGATTGAAGAATTGAAGGAAAACTGATTGAAGAATTGAAGGAAAACTGATTGAAGAATTGAAGGAAAACTGATTGAAGAATTGAAGGAAAACTGATTGAAGAATTGAAGGAAAACTGATTGAAGAATTGAAGGAAAACTGATTGAAGAATTGAAGGAAAACTGATTGAAGAATTGAAGGAAAACTGATTGAAGAATTGAAGGAAAACTGATTGAAGAATTGAAGGAAAACTGATTGAAGAATTGAAGGAAAACTGATTGAAGAATTGAAGGAAAACTGATTGAAGAATTGAAGGAAAACTGATTGAAGAATTGAAGGAAAACTGATTGAAGAATTGAAGGAAAACTGATTGAAGAATTGAAGGAAAACTGATTGAAGAATTGAAGGAAAACTGATTGAAGAATTGAAGGAAAACTGATTGAAGAATTGAAGGAAAACTGATTGAAGAATTGAAGGAAAACTGATTGAAGAATTGAAGGAAAACTGATTGAAGAATTGAAGGAAAACTGATTGAAGAATTGAAGGAAAACTGATTGAAGAATTGAAGGAAAACTGATTGAAGAATTGAAGGAAAACTGATTGAAGAATTGAAGGAAAACTGATTGAAGAATTGAAGGAAAACTGATTGAAGAATTGAAGGAAAACTGATTGAAGAATTGAAGGAAAACTGATTGAAGAATTGAAGGAAAACTGATTGAAGAATTGAAGGAAAACTGATTGAAGAATTGAAGGAAAACTGATTGAAGAATTGAAGGAAAACTGATTGAAGAATTGAAGGAAAACTGATTGAAGAATTGAAGGAAAACTGATTGAAGAATTGAAGGAAAACTGATTGAAGAATTGAAGGAAAACTGATTGAAGAATTGAAGGAAAACTGATTGAAGAATTGAAGGAAAACTGATTGAAGAATTGAAGGAAAACTGATTGAAGAATTGAAGGAAAACTGATTGAAGAATTGAAGGAAAACTGATTGAAGAATTGAAGGAAAACTGATTGAAGAATTGAAGGAAAACTGATTGAAGAATTGAAGGAAAACTGATTGAAGAATTGAAGGAAAACTGATTGAAGAATTGAAGGAAAACTGATTGAAGAATTGAAGGAAAACTGATTGAAGAATTGAAGGAAAACTGATTGAAGAATTGAAGGAAAACTGATTGAAGAATTGAAGGAAAACTGATTGAAGAATTGAAGGAAAACTGATTGAAGAATTGAAGGAAAACTGATTGAAGAATTGAAGGAAAACTGATTGAAGAATTGAAGGAAAACTGATTGAAGAATTGAAGGAAAACTGATTGAAGAATTGAAGGAAAACTGATTGAAGAATTGAAGGAAAACTGATTGAAGAATTGAAGGAAAACTGATTGAAGAATTGAAGGAAAACTGATTGAAGAATTGAAGGAAAACTGATTGAAGAATTGAAGGAAAACTGATTGAAGAATTGAAGGAAAACTGATTGAAGAATTGAAGGAAAACTGATTGAAGAATTGAAGGAAAACTGATTGAAGAATTGAAGGAAAACTGATTGAAGAATTGAAGGAAAACTGATTGAAGAATTGAAGGAAAACTGATTGAAGAATTGAAGGAAAACTGATTGAAGAATTGAAGGAAAACTGATTGAAGAATTGAAGGAAAACTGATTGAAGAATTGAAGGAAAACTGATTGAAGAATTGAAGGAAAACTGATTGAAGAATTGAAGGAAAACTGATTGAAGAATTGAAGGAAAACTGATTGAAGAATTGAAGGAAAACTGATTGAAGAATTGAAGGAAAACTGATTGAAGAATTGAAGGAAAACTGATTGAAGAATTGAAGGAAAACTGATTGAAGAATTGAAGGAAAACTGATTGAAGAATTGAAGGAAAACTGATTGAAGAATTGAAGGAAAACTGATTGAAGAATTGAAGGAAAACTGATTGAAGAATTGAAGGAAAACTGATTGAAGAATTGAAGGAAAACTGATTGAAGAATTGAAGGAAAACTGATTGAAGAATTGAAGGAAAACTGATTGAAGAATTGAAGGAAAACTGATTGAAGAATTGAAGGAAAACTGATTGAAGAATTGAAGGAAAACTGATTGAAGAATTGAAGGAAAACTGATTGAAGAATTGAAGGAAAACTGATTGAAGAATTGAAGGAAAACTGATTGAAGAATTGAAGGAAAACTGATTGAAGAATTGAAGGAAAACTGATTGAAGAATTGAAGGAAAACTGATTGAAGAATTGAAGGAAAACTGATTGAAGAATTGAAGGAAAACTGATTGAAGAATTGAAGGAAAACTGATTGAAGAATTGAAGGAAAACTGATTGAAGAATTGAAGGAAAACTGATTGAAGAATTGAAGGAAAACTGATTGAAGAATTGAAGGAAAACTGATTGAAGAATTGAAGGAAAACTGATTGAAGAATTGAAGGAAAACTGATTGAAGAATTGAAGGAAAACTGATTGAAGAATTGAAGGAAAACTGATTGAAGAATTGAAGGAAAACTGATTGAAGAATTGAAGGAAAACTGATTGAAGAATTGAAGGAAAACTGATTGAAGAATTGAAGGAAAACTGATTGAAGAATTGAAGGAAAACTGATTGAAGAATTGAAGGAAAACTGATTGAAGAATTGAAGGAAAACTGATTGAAGAATTGAAGGAAAACTGATTGAAGAATTGAAGGAAAACTGATTGAAGAATTGAAGGAAAACTGATTGAAGAATTGAAGGAAAACTGATTGAAGAATTGAAGGAAAACTGATTGAAGAATTGAAGGAAAACTGATTGAAGAATTGAAGGAAAACTGATTGAAGAATTGAAGGAAAACTGATTGAAGAATTGAAGGAAAACTGATTGAAGAATTGAAGGAAAACTGATTGAAGAATTGAAGGAAAACTGATTGAAGAATTGAAGGAAAACTGATTGAAGAATTGAAGGAAAACTGATTGAAGAATTGAAGGAAAACTGATTGAAGAA
This sequence comes from Oncopeltus fasciatus, assembly GCA_000696205.2. Classification (NCBI taxonomy): domain Eukaryota; kingdom Metazoa; phylum Arthropoda; class Insecta; order Hemiptera; family Lygaeidae; genus Oncopeltus; species Oncopeltus fasciatus. Next base: position 23,717 of record KZ809376.1, read on the forward strand.
TTGAAGGAAAACTGATTGAAGAATTGAAGGAAAACTGATTGAAGAATTGAAGGAAAACTGATTGAAGAATTGAAGGAAAACTGATTGAAGAATTGAAGGAAAACTGATTGAAGAATTGAAGGAAAACTGATTGAAGAATTGAAGGAAAACTGATTGAAGAATTGAAGGAAAACTGATTGAAGAATTGAAGGAAAACTGATTGAAGAATTGAAGGAAAACTGATTGAAGAATTGAAGGAAAACTGATTGAAGAATTGAAGGAAAACTGATTGAAGAATTGAAGGAAAACTGATTGAAGAATTGAAGGAAAACTGATTGAAGAATTGAAGGAAAACTGATTGAAGAATTGAAGGAAAACTGATTGAAGAATTGAAGGAAAACTGATTGAAGAATTGAAGGAAAACTGATTGAAGAATTGAAGGAAAACTGATTGAAGAATTGAAGGAAAACTGATTGAAGAATTGAAGGAAAACTGATTGAAGAATTGAAGGAAAACTGATTGAAGAATTGAAGGAAAACTGATTGAAGAATTGAAGGAAAACTGATTGAAGAATTGAAGGAAAACTGATTGAAGAATTGAAGGAAAACTGATTGAAGAATTGAAGGAAAACTGATTGAAGAATTGAAGGAAAACTGATTGAAGAATTGAAGGAAAACTGATTGAAGAATTGAAGGAAAACTGATTGAAGAATTGAAGGAAAACTGATTGAAGAATTGAAGGAAAACTGATTGAAGAATTGAAGGAAAACTGATTGAAGAATTGAAGGAAAACTGATTGAAGAATTGAAGGAAAACTGATTGAAGAATTGAAGGAAAACTGATTGAAGAATTGAAGGAAAACTGATTGAAGAATTGAAGGAAAACTGATTGAAGAATTGAAGGAAAACTGATTGAAGAATTGAAGGAAAACTGATTGAAGAATTGAAGGAAAACTGATTGAAGAATTGAAGGAAAACTGATTGAAGAATTGAAGGAAAACTGATTGAAGAATTGAAGGAAAACTGATTGAAGAATTGAAGGAAAACTGATTGAAGAATTGAAGGAAAACTGATTGAAGAATTGAAGGAAAACTGATTGAAGAATTGAAGGAAAACTGATTGAAGAATTGAAGGAAAACTGATTGAAGAATTGAAGGAAAACTGATTGAAGAATTGAAGGAAAACTGATTGAAGAATTGAAGGAAAACTGATTGAAGAATTGAAGGAAAACTGATTGAAGAATTGAAGGAAAACTGATTGAAGAATTGAAGGAAAACTGATTGAAGAATTGAAGGAAAACTGATTGAAGAATTGAAGGAAAACTGATTGAAGAATTGAAGGAAAACTGATTGAAGAATTGAAGGAAAACTGATTGAAGAATTGAAGGAAAACTGATTGAAGAATTGAAGGAAAACTGATTGAAGAATTGAAGGAAAACTGATTGAAGAATTGAAGGAAAACTGATTGAAGAATTGAAGGAAAACTGATTGAAGAATTGAAGGAAAACTGATTGAAGAATTGAAGGAAAACTGATTGNTATATATTTTTTAAATTTGCAACATTCTTTTACTGATTGTAAAAATAAAATAAATAACTTATTTTAATACTTTAAACAATTTTACAAGAATGATAAATAGCAAGATAATCACATTCGTACTTATCGCATTTTAAAAAACTTCATAATGTAATTAAATTTCCTATAAAAATGTATTTCTCAACTATTGTGTTGGATATACTTTTGCTTTAAAAATTCAGGATTCAATTCTTGAATCAATTTATCTATGAGTGAAGGTAGTTCGTTGACCAATGATAATAATATATCTCAAATATGAGACCCAATTTTTTATTTTGGGCATTTTTTCTTATATTTTTTATCACTTTTGTTCGTATTGGATTTCACGTACTTGTGTATGTCATAGTAGGTTTTTGTTGTCTTACAGTATCAATTATTACCTAAACCTAACGGATATCACTAGTCTTGAAACTTAGGATGTATTCCGTAATTAATTTTTTTAAACTATTACATTCTAAGAAATTTAACTATTGAGGTAAGTATCCTAATTTTGACTCTGCGCACATATTTTAAGCAATATTTAAGTACTATTGTCTTTTAATTTTTGTGATATACGTTTATATATAGATTCCAATCCAGTAATGAAAGGTTTTCTTGAATCATTACTAATTTTTGGTTGCGTTTATGTGTCTCTCCCGTAACTATGTAGCTAGGACATAGGACAAAGTAATAGAGAAAAAAAAACACTCACCACTCAACTTATTCATATAATCATGCTTCATAAAATCTTTACTATTATTATAACCTTTCATATACATGTACGCACACACACACATAAATATATATATGGATAANTTTAGACGCTTTACAGATATGGTCTGAGAAATGGAAGTGATTTTTTTTATATCCTTTTTGAAAGTGTGTCACGAGTCACCTTCTCTCCTCATGTGGTTGACATTGAATGTATTTTTCTTTTTTAATTAATTTTGGTGATGAATGACAAATTCTTTTTATTTAACAGAATGTAATAATTAAAAAAAGGTTAATAAAAAAAAATATCCTTCACTTTACAAATACTAGGTAGAAATGTATCAACACGAGACATCAGATATACTAATGTTTGAACAGGGTTTTTCTACAGTTTTTAATTTTTACAGATTTTTTATTTTTATAAGAGACAATATTATGTAATAAGTGACATTTTTTTTTCGATCCCATCTCTAACCCAAGCTTTGAATGGATCATTCTTTTTTTTTTCTCTCTCACTCTCAATAGAGTCAGTCAAGATATGTATTAATTTTTTTTTTTTTTAATTCGTCTCATGAAACTAATAGCTTGATTTTCTTACAAGAAATTCATTACAAATATAAGTGCCCGAACAATACTAAGTACATTCTTGCATGAAGTTATTAATGTCTAAATTTCGTGAAAATCTCTATTTCATGAATGTGTGTGTATTTTATGTATTGGTAGCTGTATTTTTTCTCCGATTCATTTAATTCTAAATTAGCATTATATAGAGTGCAAAATGCGATTCTCTGCTGAGTACAAATACGTTTTCAGCCTATCAACATTTAATTTTCTCAAAATTTTTTCCCCTTTTTTAATTTTTGCATCAGGTTCAAGGTTAGTAATTTAATAATTTAATATTGTAGTACTTTCAAAAAAGTGGTCTAATTATATAACTGTTTGATTATGCTAAGGTAATAAATTCTATTGCACATAAAATTAATATTCTTTACATACTTTTGGAAGACCATACATATAATAGTGAAATCTGTTGTGTTTATTGCACAAGGCGGCATTACGGGCAAACTGAAGTCAACTATACTTACGGGGCCAATATTTTATTTTGAGTTAAGAAAAAAGTGGGGGGGTGGGGGTTGATGGGGGTTGTTGACAATATCGAGTGGAGCCAGGGTAGAAGGCCAAATATTGGCCAACACCGCATCCGATAGGAGGGACGCGTCTGTCCACAGCGTCTGCCCACCGGCTAAAAAGGTTATGTGGGCCCGGCTAAAAACCCAATTCCGGGGAAAAATAAATAGTCGCCATATTTATTTACTCCGGCCACCCCCACCCCCAGGGGAGGGGCACTCGGTTAAGACCCTCTCTTCTTCCTCACACACCCTCGCATGCCCTTGAGGGTTGAAGGAGTTCCCTTCTCCAGTATTTTCAATCATTTCCTTTCACTTGTCTGTTTGCGCAGGAAAGATTCGATTTCCACCCTGTAATTTCGTTTCTTTTCTTTACTTTTATTTAGCTCTTAACTGTACGTAATTTTATTGTTGTTGTTTTTCCTTTATTTTTCTCTCTACAGCGTCTTATGGACATAAATTCTTTCTGAAATAGATATTTCTTACTGTGAGTTCCCTTAAAAAGATATATTCCTACGAATAGATATTTAATATCTAATATTAATATTGAAGTGGATTGTATAGGAATGGACTCAAAACCATTCATTGATTATGTTTTTAATTCAAGTCCAGGAAAATAGTTCGTCATGCAAGTGCAGTGTAAATAAAGCAAATTTCATTATTGAAGATATAACATATATAACAATATATGATTAATTTGATAAAAAACGAAATTAATATAAAAGGTAAGAACTCTCAGACTGCCCGGGGGAAGCGTAAAATATACTTACATTTTATGTATCTTTTATTTATTTTTTATTGTGTTAGTCCCACTTTTAACCACTCAGGATCATAGAAGGTGGGTTATCTACAGGTTACTACCATATTCTAAACAACCATGGCTCAGGGCAAGCTTTTGTTTGTAGATAAAAGCTGACCCTGGGCGGGATTTGAACCCGCAGCTCCAGGATTGCGGAACCCGAACGGATTCCCTGAGCTTGTGCCCCTTAAGTAGATCATTTAAAAACCATAGAAACACAAATTTTCATATTACAAGCAATTAAAAATATCTATATACTATAATATTTACCAGTACATACATTTTATGTGGCACCTTGTCAGCTATAATTAAAAATTATATAAACTCTTCTTTTGTTAATGTTTTCCATCTATTCTAGGATGGCCTGTTTTTCAACAGTTAGCTCCCTTGGTTTAAATTAAATAACTGATTTATAGTGAAAGCTACTTGAACAATAAATATAGAAAAAATCAGCTATTAAAAACAATGAAGTTAATTCAAAGCAAATAGTGATATGACGGATTTGCCTTTTTATCAAAAATATATCTTATAAATAAAAAAAAGTAATGCAGGAACATTTATTACAGTTTTTCACCACTAATAAATGGGCAAGCTGCTTGTAAAGGCTTAGAAGAGCCTTTGTATTTGCGAAGGTCCTGGCCAGCTTCGACTGGTCTAGACCAGTCTTCAGGGTTTCTATAAAAATAAACTTAAACATTCAAGTTTTTGAATAGAACTTATATTCTATAAATTAGAGCACATTCATCAATCTCATGTGAAATAAGACTTTGTGTCGGAACAGATAGAATCTTTTTTTTTTTTTTTTTTTTCTGTGTTAGCCTCCCTTGCAACCACTAAGGGTCATTGGAGGGAGGGGCTATCTACAGGTTGCCACCCTATTTTAAACACCCATGGCTCAGGACAACCTTCTATATTATAAATAAAAGATTGACCTGGGCGGGATTTGAACCCGCGACGTCAGGATTGCGAGACCCGTACGGATCCCCTGAGCTATCCCGGCGCCCC
>KZ809376.1:76942-89874 GCA_000696205.2 Oncopeltus fasciatus
CTAATATTTAATTATAAATAATATTAATAATAATTTGTGTCACTAAAATGGTAGGTAATGTCTACCTGAAGTGACTTCTGTTTGGACGGTCGGCAGACAAGGCTGTGAAGAGCGCCGCTCGGTGAGCAACGCACTGGCGACACACTGGATTTCGTGGCGGGAGAGTCTTGGCATTTGTCTGTCCAAATAGTTTTGTATGAACTTTGTTTATATTTTTTCTGTTCTGCGTGTTGTGTTGTATGTGATACTGTCTTTTAAATACCTGTGGGCTATTTGTTCTGTGTGATTATTTCTTGGCTCTTGAAAAAAAGAAAAAAAAAAAAAAAAAAAAAAAAAAAAAAAAGTTTCATTAATGTTTTTTCTGATAAAAATAATTTTTTTTTTTTTGCCTCCCGATTTCTTATTTTGTTACTTGGAAAATTTTGTTCATTCAGACTGAGCAGCTGAATTAGTAATACATTTTAATTGAATTATATAATACGTAATATGTATTATATGATGAAAATTAGCACAATAAATTTATTCGTTGCCAAGAAACAAAACTATATAACCATTAGGAAATGTTTACAATCAATATGCGACAAAAAAAAAACAAAAAAACTTACACATACAAATACACACGCTTACACAAGTTTAATGTCAGAAACAAATTTCGTTCATATTCTTGATTCATAAACTTCAAGCAGCCTAGGTTGTAAAAGAAAATATTGATAATTTAATTCCTTATCAACATTTTGATATAATTCCTGTGTTTTTAAATCGTTTATATCTGCTAGATTTTAGTAATGTAAAAAATTATACATTGGTTGTTGCTAAAATGCGGTTATGCGCCAAAAGTTAATTTAAGTTACAGATGCTCTGAAGGTTCTTCAGGATTTGTTTATAGTCCTATATAACTATAGGACTATAAACTAATATAATAATTTAATACAATATTCAAGGACATTGCTTATAGTGAAGTTTATGTGTTATTTACCGGATAGACGAATTTGGGCAAGAACCTTGACAATATAAGGTGCTAGACTACATTGAGTAGCTCTTCTTGAGTTTTTGTTTAAAGTATTTTTAAAGGAATTGTATTACATGAATCGCAAAGATGTTTCATCTGAGAACAATAAGTATTCCTCAGATGTTTCCAGGATAAAAATCTATCGGTATTTGCTCATTAAGAATACAACTTCAGCTTATTTTTTTAATTATATTGCAAACTTGTGAAAACCATACTTTTTAAGATGGTTGAATTCAATGCAATTTTTAAATTTTTTTTAGGTCAAAAAAGTTTTAATAGTCATTCAATTGTCAAGTAATGTAACCCAAATTCATTTATAATGTGAATCAATGACACATTCATGTTTAAATTAAACAGGCGTTTTGTTAAAATGAGATGATTATTCTCTATGTCAGGTACAGAAGACCCTATTTATTTGAACCATAAGAAGAAAAAAAAATGTCAAACGGTCTTAATCTTCTAGCTCACAGCTCATAGTGATTTACTCTACCTGACTACTTAGACCTTTTTGAGAACGGAGCCATTAGTCACCTTCTACCCTCATGCGATTGTCATTGAATGTTATATTTATTTTGTTCTTTATTTTCATATTAATCAAATTACATAATGTTTTTATTTTAACAGAAATGTAATTTAAGTAAGTTAATTAAATAAAAATAAATACTTAGAACAGTACCAATAGCTGCTTTAGATTTTGAAAAGCTACATGTTTTTTGGTAGTATCCGAAATGCATGGGAACGCTATGTACATGTGACTAGAAGCAATTTAATATATATTGGACATCAAGATGAAATTACCTTTCGTTATCATATTGTTTAGTGCAAGGGAACAGAATAAAAAATCTAACTGTCCCAGCCAGGACTCGAACCTGGATCCCCTGCTATCCGGGCCGGTGCATTTACCACTTATGCTACCGGGACAAGTCTGATAAGTTATTAAATTCCCCGCACTAGTGTCGAGAGTCCAACCTCCGAGGCCGACGAATATATCGCTTATGCTCGGAGGAGCTGACATTGTCAAGCTGTTTAAATAAAATTTAAATTAAAATTAAAATTAAAAATAAATTAAGTAGAGTCATTTAAACAGCTGACAATGTCAGCTCCTCCGAGCATGAGCGATATATTCGTCGGCCTCGGAGGTTGGACTCTCGACACTAGTGCGGGGAATTTAATAACTTATCAGACTTGTCTCGGTAGCATAAGTGGCAAATGCACCGGCCCGGATAGCAGGGGATCCAGGTTCGAGTCCTGGCTGGGACAGTTAGATTTTTTATTCTGTTCTCTTGCACTAAAAAATATCTAAATTAAAGACCACAAAATAAATAATATTTATAAAGTTATAATATTGCGTATTATTCATTTTTAGATCGTCACTTTTGTTTTCTCAATATAAACCTGCACAGAAAATGTCAATGGGCATACTCTGAAAGGAGTATAATAGAATAGAAAGGAGTTTAATGATAAAATTAGTGCTTACATGAAAATAATCTCTAAAGTAAAATTTCACTGGAGAATGCCATAAGCCTGAATATTGTGTGACATTTACGACTGATTGAAATAAACAAATTTTCAAACCAGTAGCCTTTTAGTGAATAACCTTTTTTTCTTTAAAATGGGTCTTAATATAATATAATATGTAATAAGTAAGTTTTAACATCAAGAAAGTAAAACGAAATATAATGTAATACAAAATATGAATTAGTATAATTCCGGAATTTCATCCCTATAAATTCTATAACTAATTTATTAATGAAATACACATATATAAAACAGACAAATAACAATATTTATTATATTATTAGCTACGATATGACTCTGAACAGTATAATGAACTATAACGATATTTTAGCCTTTAAATACCAATTCCTACAAACGATTACAATTGTTACATTTAATTCTAATTAATTTATTCTCGTAAGCGTGAATATTAATCAACTGGGTATGGATTTATTTATAGGCTCTGGTGAGTTATAGTTAAAACCATGGCATTGTTGTCATCCGTATTTTCTGGAATATTTATTATGGCAAGTGACTAAAACACAAAAAATATAGCAAAAAAAATTAGTAGATAAAAAAATCTAAGAAAATTAGTATAAAACAAAAAATTAGTAAAAAAAAACCCCCCAAAAAAATGAAAACAAGAAAAAAGCGATGAAAAAAAATTGTAAAAAGCAAAAAAATAGTAAAAAAAAGTTAGTAAAAAACAAAAAAAAATTATTAAAAACAAAAAAATAATGAAAAACAAACAAATTACTAATCTGAAATCTAAGATAATAAAAAATATAAATGCTTAATTAATGCATCTGTCCAAATGGCAGGAAGCCTAGGTTAACATTACTTGTTACTGTTTACTTGTTAGAGCAATTTAAAACTTTCAAATCTTATTTTAGGAAGCTCATGAAATACACCTGAAACTTGGCACGATGTTGGAATGGATCGTACATAACTCCAAAATTTCATTAAAAACGATCCAGCTGCCACTGAGATATATCTTGTTCGACGTATAAAACATATATTGTATGTAAAGTTTTTTCCGGGTTGGACCGTGTAAAGTTTTTGATGGTTGCCGAAAAGTCAGCTCTAGCAGAACATTTCGCTAACACCAGCCACCACATCAAATTCGAAGACGCTTCAATATTGGCCCGTGAAAACATCTACTATCGACGGACCATCAGAGAAGCCATCGAAATAACGAAAAACCCGAGGAATATCAACAGGGAGGATGGATACAGGCTCAGCAAGAATTGGAAACCAGCGCTAATTAATAAGAGGGTCCAACCTATCGATAAGAGGGTCCAACCAATCGATAAGAGGATCCAGCCAATCAGCGAGCAGGAAAAAAGGATCAACCAATGGGAAGGCAGACTTCGCCCAAGGATCGGACAGCGCCGGGTATAAATACCCCTGGATTTGAAGACAGCTCCCATTCTCTATTCAGCCCTGAAGAAGCCATCACAGGATGTGCGAAAGCTCAGCAACCATCAAAAACTTGACACCCGGAAAAAAACTTTACATACATCTGATGACTGTGGAAGCCTACGTGAACAAAACATATATTGTTTCATTATTAGATTTAAGGATTTAATGTGTCTTAAAACGTAAATCATGAAACTATCAGTAAGGGGGAAATTATTCAGGTTGAATCCGATAGTTTTATTAGGGAAATAAATTAAAATATGTTTCAATCAATTGACTAATGTATTCTTTTAATTGGCAATATGAGGAAATCAGGATGCTTTCAGAAAGTTCTAAATTAATCATTTTTTCTTTAGTATTGCTCAACAAATATACTTTTGTTAGATTCTTTCAAAGGTTAAGAAGCAATATTCCATCGTATGATATAACTGCCGTGAGTGACATAGGCCAATCGGACGGATGCTCACTGAATTTATTGAAGGTATAAAGAACTTGACAAAGAACAAGAAAGTACTCTGGCAGGCATAAAGTTTTAAAGGATTGCTATATATCATGTGAAATATATCTGAGGGTTTGATTTATTTCCTTTCCCCACGAAACGAGCTGATGGCTCTTGTGTATAAGCAGTATCTATTTACGTAGCTCCACCTTTAAAATACATACAGACAGTCAACTGGCTCAATTTGGCTACATCAAGTGATAACCAACTAAGATGGTTTTAACCATGATTCTCTTCAATATGCTTTAACCTAGCAAAGTATGCGAAATCCTACGAAAAGAAACTGGCTTTAATTATAACCTATATCCTTAAAAGTGATTACAAAATAACTAATATTAAAACGAAGAGTGTCCAAGCCTTGAATTTACTGTAAGTTACAATGAATTCGAAGTTAGTTTCATATAATATGATTGTGAATGATAAAGCGGGAGAGGCGCCAGGGTAATTCATGGGTTCCGGTCGGGCCTGGCAATCTCCTGGCACTGCGGGTTTAAATCCCGCCCTGGGCAGACTTTTATCAATGAATATAAGCTTGTCCTGAGCCATGGATTGAATGGGGTGACATCCTGTAGATGCAATCTCCCCCCCTCCCTCCATGACTATGATTTTTTCAAAGGGAGCATTTATATAACAAAAAAAAAATAATAAGCCTTAAGTGATCTATAGAAAATAGAATGAAAAGTTACCTTGGAAATTCTCTTGGGTCTTTGGGTGAAATTACTCAAATTTGATTGCACTGCAATTTATAATGTAATCCTAAAACGCGCAATATTACTGAGAGATCCCCATAATATATTATTGACACACCATTATTAAGGAATTTCATGTATGAAATACAAACCTCCACCGGTCAATAGCTAAATGATAAATCGATAGTTCTTCTTTAAGTTCTCCTTTGAAACATCTCTCTCCCTGCTTTTATTTTTTAGAAAACTTCCCACCAACTTTGTTTATTCCTATGACTTGTATTTTATTTGTAAAGATTTATTTACCTTTCCTAGACCAGAGAAGCTTCAACTATATATTCAACTATCAGTTTAACGTTTTTTTTGTTATATATAATAAGAACAGGTGGGAGAAAGAGTATCTCTTAACTGACGAGGAGCGATTTTTTTTTCACATTAAATTTTTTTCTTTTTATGTGCTCTAACTAATTTATTAATGAAATACACATATATAAAACAGACAAATAACAATATTTATTATATTATTAGCTACGATATGACTCTGAACAGTATAATGAACTATAACGATATTTTAGCCTTTAAATACCAATTCCTACAAACGATTACAATTGTTACATTTAATTCTAATTAATTTATTCTCGTAAGCGTGAATATTAATCAACTGGGTATGGATTTATTTATAGGCTCTGGTGAGTTATAGTTAAAACCATGGCATTGTTGTCATCCGTATTTTCTGGAATATTTATTATGGCAAGTGACTAAAACACAAAAAATATAGCAAAAAAAATTAGTAGATAAAAAAATCTAAGAAAATTAGTATAAAACAAAAAATTAGTAAAAAAAAACCCCCCTTNATGATGGACGACTACACTTGCCTCGGAATAGTGATAAGCAGGAACGGAATGGTAGACCAGGAGATATACTATAGGATAAAGAAGGCAAATTAAATTTACTACCACCTCTGCAACACAGTTATAAGGAAAAGGGAGATGGAGAAAAATGTAAAGCTCTTTAAATCTGTTTACCTACCTACCCTCCTATATGGAAGAGAAAGTTGGGTACCAATAGACAAGCACCTAAGCAGAGTTACTGCTGCAGAAATAAGGTACCTCCGTAAAATAGCGAGCCGAACCAGAAGAGATCATGTCAGGAATGATAAGATTAGATAGCAGCTGGGGGTTGGCTTCCTAAAGGATAATCTTCAAATCCCACCCTGGGCAAGCTTTTATCAATAAATAAAAGCTTGTCCTGAGCCATGGATGTTTATAATGGGTTGCCACCTGTAGATAGCCCTTCCCTCTAAAATTGCGAGTGGCATCTAAATGAAATAAAAAAAAATAAAAAAATTGGTTATTTGGTTAAGTTAGGTATTTAATTTTCTTTTTTAGTATGAATCATAGTAATGTCTAAATCTTTATCTCATAAGGAAAATGAAAAAATTAATGTACTAATATGTGAAATTGGAGCAACATTATTCAAGATTGATCTAAAATCATAAATTTCCTTCAATATCCATGTTATGTTAAAATTTTTCTCAATGTCTTTAGTTTCACCTAGGGATAGTGGAAAATGGACTCCGAGAACAATAATTACCCTAAGTATTCTTGTTAAACAATTTACTTTTTTCTGTTTTGTTTGTTAATTTATTTTTGCTAATATAATTTTGTACATTTCGATTGCTTATTCAAGTGCTGTTGTTTATGTTTAGAGCCACCATTTATTGCTCAAGATACCTTAAAAGCTTGGCAGAAGAAGAATCATCCATGGTTGGAATTATCTGATGTCCACAAAGAAACGACAGAAAACATACGTATTACTGTTATACCCTTTTATATGGGCTCTCGAGATAACCAATCATCTATTGTTTATTGGGTATGAACTTAAATCCCCTCTTTTATATTTATTAATAAGTTATTTTCTCTTCGAGTTGATTAGTTAAGATTGTTGACATGCTAATGTTTTTAATCTTTTGGTCACTGACTAACTAATAATGTTGCATTTATTAAAAAAAAAGAAGATTTTTATGGGATCCAAAAACATTATTGTACTTACAATTTTAATATTTCATGTTTGAAGTTTTCCTAGTTAAATTATGAAGTCATTGATTTAATATCAGCATAAATCCTGAGCAGCTTGTGCATTAGTTTCCAAGTAATCTTTACCATAGCACTTATTACTTTACTTTTTAAATTATAAATAATAGTTCCAAATATTGATTTTGAAAATAGCTCAAAACTTGTTAAAAAAATCTCTTACTAAACAAAAGTTTTATATATATGTGACCCTTAGGTAAGTTCTGATTCCAACGTTTGTAACATCTATATTCTTTTATTTATTGAGTATAAAAAGCGTATAGGATAATACGGTTGGGTAAAACCAAGCTGAGCGAATAAATGTGAGCAGGGGAAAACTCCTTTAAATTACCAATGGAAGAGCAAAAGAGACGCCTCTATAACAGTGTGTTCTGGTCAAATGCGAAGGGTAACGAACTGTGACTGTAACGAGCATGATGTGAAATTGGTGATCTGCTAAATTCTGGAGGAATTCCAAGTGTCCCCCCCCCCCACCCCTACACACACACAAAACACTTATATACGCCTCCAGCAACCTACCCAATTTATTTTTTCAGGGGTCATAGGGGTGTTTTACAATAAAATATGCTGAGAGTGACGGGTCGAAATAAATACGCTCGTGTTATCATATAATTATCATATTTGTATACTTTTTTTAACAAATGAGGGAGCGTTCCATTATGATCACATTTCTAATAATAAGGGTTTCTGGTTTTAAAAAAACAGAAAGCGAACATATGCCTGGAAAAAGGGAATATAACAAAGGGAAAGTTCCCCAAAAACAACATCCCTTAACGTAATTTGATGATCATGTTTTCTAATAAGCCGGAGATATGGTTAGAAGTATCGGGTCTCAGTTCGGCCCCATCAGTCTATTGAGTGTACTCCTTGACATTATCTCTTGTTACATTTTCTGATGTTGTGCACTCCACAATCTTCCTTTAAAGAGAGGTAGTATTTTTACTTTCTTACCTCCGAAAGAAGCAGGAGTATGATTTTACTAAAGCTACTGGTGATTATCAACACCAGAGTCAGTAAAAACTCTATTGTGATAGCGTCAAATTTGCTGTCTGCCTGTGTAGCGATTTCTTTGATTTCCAGAGCCCTCTAAGCCGAAAATCACAGTTTAGCCGCTGGTCGTCTATTTGGGAAATGTGGACATTCTCATCATGTGGTTCGATGTTTTTGCAGGACAAATTGACGGAAATTGCCTGTGTACAAATTCGGTACTTTGAGCACAGCGAAAATCCTAACGATTGGTTGAAGCTTTCCTAAATGGTTCTTCTGTAAGCTTCAAGCTATCCTATAAAGGGTAATCTCACATTCATCTAGGAAAAAAAGTTAATTCTATAATCTCTTAGGTATTTTCTTTTTAGTCAACTACATAGCCGTTATATTTTTCTTATTTTAAATCGCATTTTTTCATAAGCTTTGTACCAGAATCCGAAAGCATTAGAAAAATGTTTGATCAATAGAGTCGGACCAGACGATTTAAAAAAAAATAGAAAACGTGCAAATACTTGCATAATATGTGGTTTCCTTTAACATAAATATTGATATTCATATAGTTTGAATTTGAATTGCTTTATGTTATCCATTTTAAATTAAGTCCTTTCTAATCAATGAATGTATAATCTACAAGTAGTCTAATTAGGCTCGAAGTATATTTAAATTTCTTGCTGTAGGAAAGTCACGAGAGTTCCATATTTATATTAAAAACAAGAATAATTGATTCTTATACTGAATTAAAATAGATTCTTCATATTCTTGTAATAAAGGCCAAAAAAATTTAACGTTCATAAACATAGTTGTATATCCTAATGAAATGAGCTGTCATTAGGTTGATAATTTTGAAATAAGTTTGTTAAGCCAAAGAAAAATAATTTTTGATAAAAAGGTTTTAATTTATTGTTCCAAATTCTCTCTTTGTATTTTGGGCCTCTAGTTGAGCTGCAACATTCAGAAAATGACTAAATATAATAATACTAAAAAGCCCCAATATAATAAACATAACATAGTTCTGAGATATTTAGAGATATCGTAGGAATATAAAATATTATAGTCAGAAAAAGGATTTCTATGATTATACCTAAATGTAAAATAACAAAATTAGGGGATGAATAATTAATTTTTTTTTTTTCATATTTAAGTACTAAATGGTAGTGCGCAGGTATAATAGCCAAAATGCGTCAGAGTTTGAGGATTTCTCCCTGTACGAGGCGAAGCGAGGGAGTACGAGGCGAGAGGGAGGTCGATGTGGGCCGGCCACGCTGCAGGCACGCACGGCAATTCCTGACCTCTGCAGCACTTTGTCAGCCCCTGCCCTCAAGTGTTCTGCACAACTGGACCTCCCTCGGCCCTATTAAACCATCCCTTCTTCTCTCTAGAGAACCGCTGGATTTTCTCTCTTATCTCTATTTCGTTTTACCTTGAAAAATGATTTTAAAAAATGCCATTTATTTATAAAGAACTTGAGAACGTGTGAGTGAAAAATAAAAAAAAATTACAAATTCTGAGAGTAATGAGATAGTAATTTCATAGACATTCTTAATATTTAGCAGGAAATTATTATCATAACTATAAATTGGTTTACTAATCTCACTCATTTAGAAATTATAGCAGGAAAAAACATACTAAAAATAAAATAAAATATTTAAATGTATTGTTAAAAATAAAGATCATTCTCTTATAAATAGTGATGTCTAAAAAAGTATTAATTACTTTTAGGGTTATCAAATAATAACCAATACTTGATGACAATTATGGTTAATAATAATAACCAATACTTCGCACTTTGTTTATATTATTCTCTAATTGCTGAGCGCTTTCAGAATCAGTGATTCCATCTTCAGAGCTCAGTCACCTTACAATAAGTGCTCCTGCCTCGGCAGCTCTGAGTGCACTATGAAGCATTCATAAGGTAACTGAGCTCTGAAGATGGAATCACTGTTTCTGAAAGCGCTCATCAATTAGAGAAAAATATACAAAATGTGCGAAGTATTGGTTATTATTATTATTAACCATAATTGTCGTCAAATTCGCTACCAGAGCAAATTAAAGTATTAATTACCTTTTTTTTTTAACTAATAAATAAATATATAAGTGATTAGAGAATACGGTCTTGAGATGAGATATAATACCTAATCTTATTTAAAAGCTTAATCCTAATTTTCTAAATAATTAGAATGTCAAAGAGAAATTAGAAAAATAAAAGGATAACCAAAAACAATAATAAATTGATTAGACTAGAGCTAAACATGAAGTAGAAGTGATTCTTGAAAAAAAGGTTGGAGTAGAACGAAAAAATGAAAGTGCTCTAACATAAAACTTTATCTAAGCAAAAAATATTTAAACTTTTCGGTTAAATCACCCCCCCCCCCTTCCAGTAGAACTCAAAAACTAGTATGTTTACTTTGGCTATAGGTCTGTTCTAACCTGTTGCCATCTGACTTGTGGTGACAAGTGTATCAGATGTGATAGTCAGAATCTAAATAAATAAGTCCAAGCACTTGCGTGTCTTGTCAGCAATTTACCTGTTTGGTATTCAAGTAATTTCATTTCTGCTTTTGTTTAATGCAATCCTTCTGAATTATGTCACACACGTCCATTTTCCGACTGTCTTCATCTACTGTACCTTACTTCCTTTATCTTCCTCGAATTTCTCCATTACGTTTATTCCAGGTGTGATACTACCTATGTCATACAATGTAATTATGATCAAGTATTGGTTTCATGAATCCTTTCCTAGATTAATGAGGAATGAATCCTTTTTTCAGAGTAATAAATATTTTCTATTATTTTCATACTATTGTACTCATAATATCAAATTTCTCTCAAACTAAATATAACATTCGTAAATTATTTCATATAATATACAAATATAATTGTTCCAGGAATTTCAGTATGGCTGCTTGAATATTTCAGTAGTTAATTACACCAATTAACTATTAATTTCTAATTNATTTTCTGCTTACAAAACATCTTGAAATTTGATGGCTTAATAATATGCATATATACAAGAATAAAAATGATAAATAAAATGTCACTTTGCAGGGAGAAGCAAGGTGCAAGAGGTCGCGAGGCCGTCTTTGATTTACTCTTCGGGGAGGGTGGTAGGGATCGGAGTCCGACGACAGGGATATGGCATATGTATTAGGGTGATATGGAAGCTTGCTGTGGAGGAGTGTGAAAAGGGTGGAGATAAGATCGTGGACAAAAGGAACATTAAAGTCGTGATGAAGGGTAGAGTTGGATACATAAAATGGGGCGTTTGCAATTATTCTTAGGACTTTGAATGGACTGTATTCGCTGGATGTTGGAAGGTTTAGCGGCACTCCAGAGATCTACACCATATGTACAGATCGGTTGTATTTGTGCCTTGTACAGTGTCAGTTTCTTCTCTGCTGTGAGCTATGAACGCCTGCTTAGAAGTCTGTATAAGAGTCCGTAGCGTCTATTGAGTATTATATGTTCGCCCCAGTTTAGTCGAGAGTTAAGATGGAACACAAAGTAAATGGTTGAATCAGAGCTAGGTATAGAGATTTTATTATATGTGTTATTATTAGAAGAATATTTTATCAGTTGAAAATGTACTTTTTGAATTTTTTATATTAATTTGCTACACCCCTGCTGATAGCATCAAGGTGGTTTTGTAACACTCATCATGGATGAGAAGAAAGGACCGCTCTGTCATCAACATAGAGGGCCAGGAGGACCATTATGCCATACTCGATCAAAAGCTTGAGCTACGTCTAAAAATGTACCAGGACAGTATTATTTTTTCTCAAGAGAAGTGGAAATGAAATGGACATCGCGAAACACCTGTTGGGCAATAGAATGCAGAGATTGGAAGCCAAACTGATGGTTTGGGAGGATATTTAAGGAAGTTACATAATTTTTATAAAGATTTTTCTTGGAAGCCTTGGATAGTAAAGGAAGGAGGCTGATTGGGCGTCTAAATTCTCAACTCCCGATTCATTTAACATAATATTTTCAATTTTTAAGTGTATCCAAATGAATAAATAGAGAATGACATATATACAATACTTGTACAGAATTTGCCTTATATGTAATAGTACTATAATCATCAATTATTATAATCTCTATTAATCTTTCCTCAATAAATGTTTTCTATGAGTTATTTTTAGTGATAAATCCTTTATAGCACGTTATGACTCATAGTTTCAATTTCTATATTGGAATTGAATCTATAAGTCATAACAAGTTAAATATCTTCATATTTTCATTTTAAAAAGTAAACTAACTATAGTTACCGTATCTGACATGCTTATTGTCTTATTTAGGGACTTTCATTAAATTCATACTAACTTCTTTTTTACTGTAATTTTTTAATTATTTTATTATATTCAAATTTGCTCGCAGCCTTAATACAGGCTTATAAAAAAAAAGTTTTTTTTAATACTATTTTATGTGAAAAATTTTAATTGCAGTGGTAAATAAACCATAATAGTAAAATATATTAGAAATATTTAGGTAAAGTATGAATTAATCAAATAAAGTTAACTAAAAACTAAATTTTTTTTTTTTTCTGCAGTTTACAATGTGAACAACCACCCTGGGGAGATTTCTCCACTCAACGCCATTGCCCTGATGATGGCTTACTAGCTAAGCCGAAACGTTGGCATAAATAAAAATATTACTCCAAATTTTGGTGTATATTTTTTTCTTCCTGGCCGAAACCCCGACCATTCTCACATGATATTCGAGACGGCCAACTAACCATCAACCAT
>KZ809377.1:0-14482 GCA_000696205.2 Oncopeltus fasciatus
AAAAAAATAGCTGGTATTTAAAGGATGCGAGCAAGGAAGAGTGACGAATATTTAGATGTATCGAGTTCCAGAACCTGGAGGACCTTGTGAGGAAGGAGCGACTAATTGCAGCGGATTTGTAAGGTGGAGGACAAAGATCGGAATTTCGACGGATTGGGTATGGGAAAATATGACTTGATAGAGGAACTAACCAAGGAAATATTGCCTACTTTAAGACGGGTTTTACCATCCCGACTCGGAGTACAGCTTTGTAATGTAGGCGCTCCTCGGAAAACCAAAGACAAACCTGATGAAACAGTTTAGCAGAAGCTTAAAAACATTCATGACTAACCCAAGACATTAGCTAGTAATGACTACTCTTCTTACCATCGTTCTCCATAAACAATAAGTCAAATGGCTTGGGAAATTTAAATAGTCTATAAGTGTTAAATTTTTGTAAATGACATGATTTCGTATTTACCATACTGTACATATGGATTGATGTACATCAAATCAATATACCATAGTTGCAAACGTTTCGTTTTTATTTAGTTTATGTGTCTATATAATTTTTAGTTTTATAAATATTATTTTTTTGTGGTATTTAATCCCACGTAAATTTTATCAATTTTTAGTGCAAGGGAACAAAATAAAAAATCTAACTGTCCCAGCCAGGACTCGAACCTGGATCTCCTGCTATCCGGGCCGGTGCATTTAGCATTTATGCTACCAGGACAAGTCTGATAAGATATTAAATTCCCCGCACTAGACTCTCGACACTAGTGCATGGAATTTAATAACTTATCAGACTTGTCCTGGTGGCATGAATGCTAAATGCACCGGCCCGAATAGTAGGAGATCCATGTTCGAGTCCTGACTGGGACAGTTAGATTTTTTTATTTTGTTCTCTTGCACTAAAAACTATATTTTTAGTTTATTCTGTTAAAAACACTCACAAAACTTTTCTCATTTTCAGCAAAAGTAATGAAAATGGGGTTAGAAGATTTTAAAACTTAAAATTACGGTGATATCTGGAATTCTATTTTTCTTGGTATATTTATTATAAAGCAATGCTTATGTTAAAATATAAAATGAGGAAAAGGCATTTAAGTATCTGCTTCCAATTGTTCGAAAGAAGAAGAAGCGAGGGGATGGATAAATTAATAAAAGCTAATTGCCCTGGAAAAAAAATAAATAAATAACTGACCGTATCGAAGCTTTTGGGAATGTGGGGTGCTATATGGTACATTGTAGACAAAATGGTATTCTGAACAGTGGTGCTTTGAGAGATGTTGGTCGTACCTAACTTAATATAGTAAGTATATAAGTATATAGTTAGTATATATAAAACTGTTGGAAAGTAACCTTAGGAATGATGTCTAATACCAATGAAAGTCTAGGGAAGGAAACACAATATTGCTGAAATTTGAAATAACGTTATAGGCATGTTTGCGCCTTGCACGAATTCACATTTCTCAATTATGATTTTTTTATGTTTTCTTTCGCAGGATCCGGCGAGATTCCGTGCCGACAGTTCACCTGTTCGGCTTCAATGTGGTTAGCTCTGATGTACCCTACGACACAGGAGATGATGGCGTGCCTTCCTTCCTCCTGGGCTCCGTCGTCCAACTGCGACTGTTCGGAACTGGGTGGACCAACGACACTCACTTCTCGCTCACTAACCGCCCTGGCAAGTCCGGAAGTGTCTGTGAATTCCCTAACCCTCGCAAGAACCTGGTAAACCTTTAACCCTCGCTCTTTTATTCTGTCAGTAGAAGCCATCACTTGATGGAGACTTTTGTTTATAGGAATATATACTTTTATACGGCATTAAAGCAGTAATGTTGGGCCTAAATCAGAAATAAATTGGCTTGCCGACCATTGCATTCAGATTAGTGCTTTAAAAAATGCTTCTATTCCCGAGCATGTTGACATCGCATGTTTCTTCTTACTACTCAATATATTTATTCGTTCACGTGGTCATTCTATTATAATGTTTAGTGGCTCATGATTACATTTTTAAATTCTTTTTTAAAAGCAATAAAATTAAGGAAAGCATTTTCCTTCGGTTTTATTGAATACATTTTTAGCAGCTATTAAAATAAATAACAGAGAATTTTTATTAAATAATACTTTTAATATATTGAACTGTCGAAAGTTTTTTACTCAAAGATATTGTAGATTACTGATATATGTATGAGCGAAATCAAATTTTCATTATAATCTAAAATATCTGGCATCAAGTAATCAAGTTTTAACAATTTGATAATCAATTTACAAGTCGAAATTTTACTTTTTTCCCCACCATTTCACTTAATTGTAAAAAATGGTATCCCATGAGATTTCACAAATATTTTTTCTACATTCATCGAGAAAGAATCAATAAAATGCCAATCTGAATTGTATTTTAAGTTAATTGTTTATTAAGTGATTTTTCATTTGATGATTTATTTATTTTGTGAAGTTAAAGGGTCATTTAATTTTATTCTCAGGGATGTTTAAATAATAGTTATTTAAAAAATATTTTTAATTTATTAATTCTTCATTTGCTTCACCTTGCACTGCCTTTCAGCGTAGAAGAGCCATTCCAATGGTCATTCCATTCTTCTCTGTACGTAGGCTACGCATATGGCCTTTTTCTCTCCCTATGCAAAGCCGATCAATGTATGGGGCAGAACATTCTTTGGCGCCCTCGAGGTCTTTAACCAAATGGAACATGGTGCAAACGTTTAATATGGTCGTCCATCCTGGCAAGATACTTAAACACGTCAGTTGTTGGGTTTATGAGTGTTATTTATTCTTAAGTGGGGACCTTCTATTTCCCACTGGTGTTCCCTAATTTTGGGCGCAGTCTCTCCTGGTCTTATCCGAAGTTCTCCACAGGAAAATTTTCAAACCACTTATTCTGTCCTCCTGACATCCCGTCAGGATTCTGCCCCCCCCCTCCCCCAACTTTTAGCCTTGTGCAATGCGCTGGCGTCTTTTCCCCACCAAAGACTTTTTGTAAGGTCGTTTCTAGCACTCGCAGCTGCTTAAGACCACCATATTTTACAAGCTTAGCAATCTATTACCCCTGCCTAGTACTTTTTAGAAACGGCATTTCGATTTCTTCCTCCTCAATCGCTTTATCATACTCTTCCTCATTCCAACACACGTTGTGGTTTGTTAGATGGAAATCATTATGCTTAAATTGATTATTACAATGTTTTCTCCAAACCTCAAAGATGGCTTTGTCTTTTTTGACCACTTTTCATTGCTCATAAGTTATTTTCCTGACAGATTTACTTTAACAGCCTCTCAAAGCTTTAATTGTAATGCTTTCCTGGTTCTCTTTTCTTAATTTTCTTCCAAATTCATACCAAGACCTTTTTTTTTTCTTCCTAACTGATTCATTTGTCCAGCTTCGCTCCAACTCATAAGTCTGTTATTTCTCTTGTGTTATTGATTTCTCTTCTCCTTTGACTGTATCGTCTTTTTCATTCCAGTATAGAGTACGTTTACCTTTAGTGCTCATCTTCTTCACTCCGCATGCTATAGTGGCTGATTGTAGAATGCTACTCCTTAGTGAGTAGCAATATTGTATACAAGGTATATGCTATGGCACATATTACCCAAGCTGGAGCCTGAATTTCTCAACTCAGCTTCAAACTAAGCTCTTTTCTGAGAGTCATGCAACTTTTTACTTCACTCCTCTCACAGGCTTCTGCTGTTAGCTTCCTTTTTTTTAAGCACCTAAATGTCAAAAACTAGGGGCATATGTTCACTTCTTATCTCTGCACATCTAATCACTTTGAATAACGTTTATTCAGTAGTCAATCCCACTTCATCGATGATCATGATTTGTGAGTGATTTCATGTTTCTAGTCGTATGTCCATATTCGTGCCAAATCTTCTCGTTCTATATCGTTCAATCAATTTTCAATAAGTTAATTATGCAATCAATAATGAACTTAAGCAAGTTTTGCTTAAAGTTTTAAGTTTTGAAAGGCAACTGTAGTGGACGTAATTGCTTTAGTTAACAATTTTTTTACTAACTCCCCAAGCTCGCAGAGCGAAGTGATTATTTTATAAAAGTATATAGTGGTGTGTGTTGTAGATTGACGCGGAAAGCTTGAACCAGTTTATAAATACAGCCCTTCTGCGACTGGACATCCCAGAGAAGGGTGTGGACACTGACCTCGACTACTATTTGTGCGCGAGGAATGAAGGCCCCAACACGACTGAGGTTGGACGCTGGATTCATATGGGAACCGAGCCCTACCTCACGTTGCGAATTCACAACAAGCTTTTCCCTCTTTGGTTGGCCATCATCATCCTGGTTGTCTGCCTCTCCTTGTCTTCCATTTTCTCCGGCCTCAACCTTGGTCTCATGTCCCTCGACAGGACCGACCTCAAGATCATCTGCAACACCGGCACGGCCAAGGAGCGCAAGTACGCCAAGACCATCCTACCGGTACGAGCTCATGGCAACTATCTCCTCTGCAGTATCCTCCTTGGTAACGTCATGGTCAACAATACTTTCGCCATCATCATGGAAGACCTGACCTCAGGCTTGATCGCCGTAATAGGCTCCACCTTGGCTATCGTTATTTTCGGCGAGATCACTCCACAAGCGGTTTGCTCCAGACACGGCCTCGCTATCGGCGCCAATACTATATATCTCACGAAATTTGTGATGGTAATTACATGGCCTCTCGCTTATCCAATTTCAAAGATGTTGGATTGGGTACTTGGGGAAGAAATTGGTGCTGTCTACACGAGGGAGAGACTTAAAGAACTTGTCAAGGTATGTTAAACTATTCTTTCTATTTAACTATATTTTCATCCAGCCAAAATTGTACCAATATATTTTCTATAAAGTGGCCTATTATCAAAATTGACAACCATGTGTCATTTTGTAGTTCACTTTAAATATTGAATTTCAACAGGGATCGGATACTTTGTATTTTTCTACATGTCTATTGAAAGTGTGTTACTCTTTTGAGGGGTAAGAAAAAGGTATATAATACAATCATTACAGTTTCTCATGTAAGACTCTTCGACTCTTCAAGTCAGGATTTTTAATTGAAAGGTTAGTTGGTATTGTGCAGTTTTACGGCACACAGAGTTATTTAAAAAAAACAGTCCCGCGACAGGTCATATAAGCTGTTACATGTTAAGGATGTATTTGGGAAGGCATGTAGGCGGATGGCTAGCCCACAGTCCTTGGCCACCTGATTTTTTCTCATTCTAGAGGTGTTCTCTAGGAGTATACCAGGAGTCCTCTGGGTTATTGCAACAGTAGTACAGAAAGAAATAAAGAACTTTATGTTCACTGTGAGCATTCAACCTGGAATTCTTAACCAACAGACCACCACACTCCAATCACTCTGCACACAGGGTCAAATAAACCTACGTTTTTACCTTCCTTCCCAATAAACATACTAGAAAATGATTTTTTTTTTAATTTCACATTTTCTAAAGTAAATGTAGCTATTGATTAAAATTTTAGTTATCAGCACAGTTCATATATATTTAAGAAGCTCTTCATAATGAAATGGTGGAGTTCTTAAATGTAATGGTTAAAATTTGTTCTTAAGAGGTCTGATGTTTGCCTTCATAAAAACCTTTAAGTATATGCTTAGAATCACATTTTATTGCATTTATCTTCTGTAAGATTTTTAAGAAAAATGCTTATTAAGTATAATATTTACCATGAAACTACAACAGTTAAGCTCTTTCCCCACTCTTCTCTATCAAAAAGTCTAGAGACAGACTTCACCACTTTTAAGATTGAATAACTCTTTACTTTAATAATGTCCATCTTTAATAATACACATCCCCGGGGTGACATACTTTTTACGTTTTAGGAGGTTGTTCTCATGAAAGCTTTTTCGGAAATTAAATTTTTTAAAGTATTTTCCTTGTAATAAAAATGATAGATACGGGAATTTATATATTTAGAGCTTAGATTACTGGTTTCCATGTATTAAGAAAGCAGAAGAAATGATTTACATAAAAAATCATCAGGTAATTCTCACAAATATAAAACGTGGTGAATAAAATCATACCTTTTTAAATACTATATTAATTTAAATGATATTATGTATTAATATTATTCTTTAAATTGTCAATAAGTTAATAAATATAAATCTAATGTTATTTATCGAAAATCATGCAGTTAAAAAGCACTAAGAGGGACGCTAAATATTAACAATGTAACAGAGCAACAGATTATACTTCAAGATTCTCCCCTCTGATTTGTCAACATTAAGTCTGTATGTAACATTAAATAGTTACTGATTACTAAGTTTTTTACTTATTAATTTGCAGCACTAGGTGAAGCGGTGGTTTCGATTACTTGTTTGACTCGGTTTAAAAAAAAAATGTCTGTAATGCAGGAACTGCACAGACTAACCAAATTTCTTGGCATCATTGTAGTTAATGTCTTTGAAATTTTTAATAATACAAAATAAATCTTTTAATAGTAAAAAAAAATTGTCTTTTTTTGTTGAGTTTTATTGGACTAATTTAAATATTTTGGCCCACTAAGAAAAAAGTTTTCCACTCGCACTTGACATTTCAAGTAACTTTTCTTATATTGCTCAATAATGAACTTATCCTTTCGTTTGGCCTTTAAAAGTTACCTGCTGAATTCATTATGAATAACTGAAAACTGTTTTGTGTCTATATATAAAAAAATATATGTCTTGCCAACTGGATCAAATGTTCATGATGCATTTGATCCGGGTGGCAAGAATTCCCCTCCCGTCATCATGATAGCCCTGAAGATGGCTTACAAAATTTAAAAAAATGTTTACTCTTTTATTTTTATTTTTTGCATCAACTTTGACCAAACCTTCCAACAAAAAACATCTACTAGAAATCTATATGGTCAAAAACTCCATTTGAACTAATTAGCATATTATTTCTGAGCTGTTTTCAGTGAATGTGTTAGCTAATATAAAAATAAATACCTCCCGCCATACTCACTTTTATAACCAATTCCCTTCAGATTGGCCCAATGCCATTCTCATGGATATAAGCTTTTACCATTTTTTTTTTTTTTTCAACGGGTCTCGTCCAGATCCTTGACACATGTCTGGCAAGCTGTGAGACATATGTAACGAGGTCCAGACCGGTTAAAGAATTGAATTGTGATACATAATAGTGATAATATGTTTATATTTTTCCACAATTACGTTTAATTTATAATTCAGTTGTTAACCTCATTATGGAAAATTATGAATAAACTTTATGTAGCATATTTAATGTGAGTACCCCTAAAATAAATACCTAATTATTTTTAAAATAAAAATTAATTTCAGGAAATTTTTTATATCTTCTGTCTAAATATTTCCCAGTTGTTTTGCCTTTAAAGAATTAAATTATAATTCTTCTTTGATTTTACTTTTCAGCTAACAACAGAATTCAACGATTTGCAAAAAGATGAAGTAAATATCATCTCAGGAGCTTTGGAACTGAGTCAAAAGATTGTAAAAGATGTCATGACAAAAATTGAGGATGTTTTTATGCTTTCCATTGATGCTGTGCTTGATTTTGAGACTGTTTCGGAAATCATGAAAACAGGTTAGCTAATTTATTTCTACATGGACTTTTTAGCCAGAAACTTTGACACAGTAATTATTGTTTTGTTGTATATTATAAAAACAAATAACTAAAACTAATGAATTATGAGTTAGTAGGCAAAACTATTCATAAAAAATGTTTTGATGCAAATAAAGATAAAGGGTGTAAAGATTTTAATGTGGTTTTGAAGAGTGATTACTTAGCTGAATACAGATTTTATTTATTTTTTATTTTTAAATTTACTCATAAATAATTTTAAAATAAATTCCAATATTTTTTATGTCCTTTAATGTATAATTTATTGTATTATAGTTCACCAGATTAAAACCTAATTATATAATCAAAAGGAGAGTTTTTTTGACCGTAGATATTATTCTTAGATGATTTTAGTTGGGGTTCGGTCAAGGTAGATCCAAAAAACACAAATTTAAAAAATATATTTTTTAATGAAGGATTATCTGCCAACGTTTCGGCTCAGTCATGGAAATGTGAACTTAGGGACAGGACGTCCTCTCTCATCTTCATGATAGCCCTGAAGAAGGCTTGCAATGTAAGCCGAAACGTAGGCAGATAATCCTTTATTAAAAAATACATTTTTTAAATCTACCTTCACCGAACCTCAACTAAAATCATCTAAGCTTAATTATATAATTATAAAAATTATTTAGTGAAATACTTAATCAGATATAATTAATACCATTAATATGATTGGAGGTTCGTTGGATACCGAGTATTATACTGGAGAAATTAGTTATGTTTTCGGCCAGTATCAGAAAAATAAAATACTCCAAAATTGTTAGGCTATTGTTTTATTATTGCCAACATTTTGACAACTTGTATGTCATCATCAGGGCGATTGTGATGTCTGGAGAGATTAGCTTTCTCAGAGATCTCTTTAGACTTGATGACTTACAAGTTAAGTCAAAAGATCGGCAATAATAAAATAATTACCCAACAATTCCTTCCTGGCATTAATGACCAAAGGTTAATACCCCATTAAAAAGAATAAAAAATTATAGAGTTAATAGAATTAAAATGATTATTAAAATATATTAAAAACAATGAAATCAGTTTAATAAAATAGAAGGAGGGGGTTACCTGAAATAAAAATTTGATTCTATTGAATTATAATATTTTGTTTTGTTTAAATTAAATGAGTCGTGATTTATATCATTGAGAGATTTGTTAACACTTGGAAAAATATGTTCTTTTAACCTTCAAAATTGTATCAAGGTGGGGATAAAGTCTGTCACATGACAAAATAAATTTCTTAATCTTTATCAGTCACAAATTTTTAATTTAACACAATTAAATTTAGTATTTTGATTAAGAAGATTGTTTAATCTATTTTGATTGACAAATTGGTTTATTAGTAACAAGGGTTTGTCTAAAGTACAATATTTGATAGATATGTCACTTAATAATACCTTGAGGTTTGTTGTCTTGTTGTTAATAACTTTCCTAATATTCAACCAATTTTATATATTTTTTAATTTATTGTATCTTTAAGTTTAGACTAAATATGTTAATTATCGTTTAAAAGTAGTAATGCGGCTATAACTTGCCCTATATAGTTTTTGAAGTTAATAAAAAGTTATTGAATTTTCCTCATAGTTTTAACAATCATAGATGTGTCTAATGGAACATTTTCCTCTTTCCCGGGCTTAAAGACATGTTTAATATTTGGTTTTTATATGAAGCCAAGTCTTCATAGAGCTGTAAAAGTATGAAGAAAGAAACCTGTGAGTTTTCTAATATTTTTCATCTAAAATCATGGGAGTTACATCAATATCCTCATAGAATCTTTGGACTTTTAGTATAATAATGAGACATTTTTTTTCTTGACTTACAGGTTACTCACGAATCCCAGTCTATGAACGTAATCGTTCAAATGTGGTGTCTATGCTCTACATCAAGGATCTTGCACTAGTGGACCCGGACGACAACATCCCTCTGAAGACAGTCTGCCAGTTCTACCAGAATACCTGCTACTTTGTCTTTGAAGATACCACTCTTGATGTTCTATTTAAACAGTTCAAGGAAGGTAGGAATTCATTAATTTATCTTTAGTTGTATCCAAGAATAAACAGTCACAGTTTTCATTGAAATATATTATTTTTATTAATATCCCATATGATCATGGGGGAGTTTTCCTGTATACTTTGCATCCCTTAAGTATATTTTTTAAAAAAAAATCTTTTTGCCATCTGTTTATGTTGTTTTTGGAAAGTTTTTACTTAATTTTGTTTGGTAGCATATATATAATCTCTCTGTTCACTTGTAGTACGTAACTCCATCAAAGCTTATCTAATCATAAAGTACAAGTGACATTCATGTCCTGTTTGGCTCCTACCTAACTTCCTCTCAGTATATGTTTCCTTCTGGAGCACTGGAGTACCAACATCGAGCTCTAATAAAATATATTTTTATCAAAATACTACATGATATGAAGTTGTAGAAACATTTGTCATTAAAAATTGCTAAATTTTGGAAGAAAAACAAGTTCATCATACATAACTGAAATTTTGGATACCTGGACTCTAAAAAAACAAATATCTATCTCCAGAATGGAAGTACTATCTCCTTAATATAATGAAGACCGTATTGAAAATAATTTCTTGAAGATATATATATCAATGATAAACCACCTCAAACACTCAAGACTACTTCTATGTATAGTTTCTTGACTTTATAAAAGCGAGAAAAGACTCTTCTCCTGGGCCAGACAACATCTGTATCATCATTATAAAAACCTAACCATTCATAACAAATCAATAAATTCCTAAACGAAATATTCTCATACTTATTTTTAGTAGATGTTATTTTGTTGGGGTTTGGTCAAGGTAGATCCAAAAAAATACTATTTAAAAATGTGTATTTCTTATTTATCTTCCAACATTTCGGCTTACATTATAAGCATTAGGAGACGTCATGCCACCAGGATCCTATATTCGTAACCGACGGGTCAAAAGGTTGGCAAATAATTAAAAAATACAATTTTTTAAATTGTATTATTATGGATCTACCTGGACCGAACCCCAACAAAATAGCATCTACTATTCATAAATATATATTTTTTTACTGCTGCTTCATTTACAGAATAAAGTTTTTTTTTTTTTTTTTCTTTTTTGGATTAAGAAAAGTATTTTTCTTTTTAATATTCAGTCATTTCTCTTTTGGCTGACTAGAATTTTTAATTATTCAAACAACTGGAGTAGTCAAGAAATAACATTATTAATGGTAGACAATGAAGCATAAGAAGTATAACCATATGATAAATTATTCTTTTATAATACATAATAATAATAATTTTAATAATGATAATCGATGTTTCTAGGAATCAAAGGGCACATGGCTTTTGTTCAAAAAGTCACTACTATGGGAGAATGCGACCCATTTTATGAGACAGTTGGCCTCATTACTCTTGAAGATGTGATTGAAGAGCTCATCCAAGCTGAAATTAATGATGAAACTGATGTTTACAGTAAGTAATTTCAATTTTTTTTATTTAAGATTTTTATTATTTACACACTATTTAAAGTAAATTTCACAAGTTTAAGTTAGTGTGTTCTTGTTTTTATATATGAAATTGAAGAGTATTGAGATAGGATAAGTTTATAACATGCAAATGCAATTGAGGAGTGAAAAGCTCCATGAAGTTGTTTTCGTGAAGAAAAATGAACAATATGGTAGATGCTTGATAACCTAAGCCTAACCATGAAGACATACCATATTTAAGACTGTTTATTGTTGATTCCTCTTGAAAAATTGGTAGTATTCTGAAATAATACTAATCGGGGCCTTATTCTGTCTTTCAAAGCCTTTACATAAAATGTAATGTAATTCTCTAAATAATTAAAATATTATTTAACACATAAAGCGGCTATATTTCTTGGTCCCTTCATAAAAGCTAATTTACCCCTGGTGTTCGTTTAAATCATTATACTACAATGAGTGGCAAAAAAAAAAAAAAAAACTCCATAGTAATTGAATTTACTGGGTAAACCTCACAAATATTTTTGTAAAACTTCTTGGCAAGGTTAATGACATCACCAGAGTAATTTAAGTTTGGATTTGGAGGTATTATCACATATCCATTCCCTCACGTTTGAATAGTTTCTCTACTGTGCAAAATGATCCAGATATTCATACACAAAATTCAGATAATTTTGAGATTGATGTGGTGAGAATATTATGGTCACCTGTAACTATGCTTTTCTGGCATATTATGAAGAGGGCTTTGAGAAGTATTATGAAATTCTTCATTAAGGTGTTAAGCATTAATAGCCGACTTTTAAAATTTGTTCTTTAATTTTTACACAACTATCAGAAATAACTAATGGTCTCCCTTTACTTATTTTAAGAGTGACAGTAAGGCCTTCTCTAAACCTACTATGCCACTTTTTCCTTTTTGTCAAGTCACTTTCATTAAATTTAATAAACTTCTAATAGATATTCCAAGTGAATTTGTGCAAAGTTAATACAAAAAAATGACTAGCCAGATTATGCATGGATGGAAGATAGTAGAACACCTCACACACAAATATTAATGGGTTAAGCAAAGTGTCCAATTCATTCATTTTTAGAGGGTTAAAGGTTCATTCGTTTTTCAAAGGTAGAGGTGGAATATGTCCATCTTAAGAGTAGAGGGGAGGGGGGAAGAAGCAAAAAGAATAATCATGCTTGTCTTGTTAACACTGGGGAACAATTTGAAACTCAATTTCTGTTGAATTAGATTTTTTAGCTGTTTTTTATAGAATTAGGCATGCTGGTTTCAAAACTGTTTCTAGTTTTTTTCTATCACGTCACATTCGATTTCTATGTGGGTGGAGATGCACTCCTAGCATGTAGCTGGTCTAGACCTGCCTGTTTAGTTACATCTGTTATATTGTGGTGAAACATTGTGTCTCGGTAAGTAGTATTTAGTAGTTACTTACGGAGGTGTACAGAACTACATAGTATGTTTGAACTGAAACGTTTCCTTATGGCTACCTCTGGTCCCACACGTCGAAAGTTTGAAAACAGCCCCGATTCGTTGTGTTATATATGTGTCAGTTTTTCCATTCCCAGTCAAAGGACGTATAAGTATATTTGTCAGACAAGCATATTTTGCCTATTTTAAAGTGAAACTTGGTGATCAAGATAAAGCATGGGCACCTCATAATGTGTGTAAACAGTGTGTTGAGGGTTTAGGGATGTGGGCGAAAGGAACACGTGCTAAGCTTCCATTTGGTATACCTATGATTTGACGCGAGCCCAAAGATCATTCAATTGATTGTTACTTTTGTATAGTGAAAACATTGGGATATAACAAGAAAAACAAATGTAAAATAGAGTATCCTAGTTTACCGTCAGCTATACTTCTAGTACCGCATTCAGCCGAAGTCCCGTGCCAGTTTTCAATGAATTTCCTTTTTTGGAAGAAGGGGAATACGGATATGGCATTGAAAAACATTGTTAAAGACTTTCTTAGAAATATCCGAGCATTGAATTACTCTGAAATTGTCCAGCAACTCTTGGAAAGCTTCCATTGCATTTTCTACACAGCCACCTGGCTAATTTCCCAGACAATCTTGGTGCAGTGAGTGATGAGCAGGGTGAGCGTTTCCATCAAGATTTGAGGGTCATGGAAGCAAGGTATCAAGGTAGATGGGATGTACATATGATGGCTGACTATTGTTGGAGCATCAAGCGCGAATGTACACAAACTAAACACTCCAGAAAAAGCTAAAAATGCAAATTTTTATATTAATTTAAAGTAATGTTCATTAATTAAACAATTTTATAAGTATGAACTCGATTTAACTTACATTAAATGTTTTGTAAACTGTATATCTGGTACATTTTTACTTTATGTTTCTTTAGATGCATGATTTTTATGATTTCTGAGGATATCCTGTAGTTTAAAAAGTTGACTTGATAGACAAAATCTGAGGTTAATCTCAGATTCAGAGGCCAAGAATTAGTGAAAAAACAGTGTCAGATCTAACTCAATTTCAGCATGACATAGTATCACAATATGAATACTACATATAGATGACATTGATGAAAACTACATAGTTGTTCAAAAATATTTTCTTTAATCAGATTAATTGAATTCATGTGTGACTAATTCACTTCTCTCTTGAAACCTGACACCAGTTTACTAATATATTTTTAGTTCCATTTCCATTATTTAAATTGAAATGCAACATAAAGCAAAAGCTGGTATTGGTGGGTGAAGAGCGGAATTTCATATGAAATCTGAAATTTATTAAAGTGTAAATGTTTTATATATATATATATATATATACACAAATACCATATTGTTTTTTTACATATATTATTAAAAATTACTCACTTTAATAGCATTCTATTTTTTTTTAGTTGATAATCGTAGTAAAAGAAGAAGAAAAGAAAGGCTTAACAAGACTGATTTCACTGCTTTTGCTGAAAAGAATGAAAACCAGCGCACACATATTTCACCTCAGCTCATGCTGGCTACGTATCAATTCCTTTCTACCAGTAAGTTTTATTGAATTGTTAGCAATGGATTTGAGTTCTTAGGGCTATGATGTTGTCCTCTTAATATATTTTTGCAAATATAAATGAATGAATTATTGTTATTATTTGTTGGTTCAAAAATACGTAGAAAGTTCTCCCCAAATTGCAGAAGCTCTCTTCTTGTATAAGGTTAATTACAAAAAGTAATTGTGAACTTTATAATATCACTTTTTAATATAATTTCTTCTAAAGAGATTTAGTCTTTAGAAAATGAAAATTCACTTATACATTTTTTTTAAAAATTGACTAGATCTTCATCCTGCAAATGCTGACCCAAATGAAGGAAGAAGGCAAGCTATCTTCTTCTGTAGTTTTTTAACAAAAGACAAAATGTCATTAATTAATTAAGTAAATACTTTTTATCTACATTTTAATTCATTAATTTAAAAAA
>KZ809377.1:14543-26884 GCA_000696205.2 Oncopeltus fasciatus
TTATTATAAATATAAAGAATTAAATATCTTATTTCCTATGAAATAATGATTATATTTTTTTTGTGGTATTTAATCCCACATAAATTTTAAAAATTTTTAGTGCAAGGGAACAGAATAAAAAATCTTTAGTTTTAGTCGCCGGGGAGGATTGTGAGGATTGGAGTCCGATGACAGGAATTGGGTTTATGGATTGGGATGAAATTGGAGTTTACAGTTCTGCACCATAGGTCCAGATTGGTTGTATTATGGTCTTGTAGATGGTAATTTTATTTTCTAATG
This sequence comes from Oncopeltus fasciatus, assembly GCA_000696205.2. Lineage (NCBI taxonomy): Eukaryota > Metazoa > Arthropoda > Insecta > Hemiptera > Lygaeidae > Oncopeltus > Oncopeltus fasciatus. The sequence continues at coordinate 14,823 of KZ809377.1, forward strand.
TGAGGTGTGAGCGCCTATTTTAAGGCTGTATAAGAGTCCATGGCCTCTGTTGAGTTCTTGTCGTTTGATTTTAGTATGTTCATTCCAGTTGAGTCATGAGTCAAGGTGGAAGCCAAGGTAACGGACTGAATCAGAGAGAGGTTTAGGGATGTTATTGTATGTAACAGGAGTAACATTGTATCAGGAGTATCTTTTCTTAGTTGAAAATTTACTTGTTTTGTACTCATTTATTTTAATTCTCCATTTACTGCACCACTGCTGAATAGAATCAAGCTGGTTTTGTAAAATGTTAGAAGCGGTTTTGGAATCAGGATGGGAGGAAAGGATCGCTTTGACATCTGCAAAGAGGGCTAAAAGAGTAATAGGATGAGTAGGGATGTCTGCAGTATAAAGGATAAAAAGGATGGTTCCAAGCACACTGCCCTGTAGAACACCCGCTTTCACAGGGTAGTGTTCGGAGTAATCTGATCCTCGTCGGGCCCTAAAGAAAAGGTTAGAAAGATAAGATTTGAGGGTTAGGTTGATGGTACTTGGAAATATGGACATCGGCTAATATAATAGTCCAGTATGCCATACTCGGTCAAATACCTGAGTGACATCTAAGAATGCAGCAGGACAAAATTATTTTTGCTCGAGGGAAGAGGGAATAAAGTCTACAACGCGAAATACCTGCTGGACAGTAGAATGATGGGATGGGAAGCCTAACTGATGATTAGGAAGAATATTTAAGGAAGTTATCATAGGTATTATTCGTTTTAAAAAAACTTTCCCAAATACCTTGGAAAGTAAAGGAAGAAGGCTAATTGGTCAATAGGAGAATGTGTTAGAAGAAGATTTACCGGGTTTAGGAAATATGATTATTTCAGAAAATTTCCAGAGGAGTGGCGAATGGGTGGTTCGAAGGACACAATTATAGAGGTAAGTGAGAAAAATTGCCTTTTGGGGTAGGTTTTGAAGTATTAGCCTGGTGATAAGGTCATAGACAGGTGCTTTGCGCTTAGGCAGATGGTTTATCATGTACTTGACCTCAGAAGATGTCACTGCCTTAATCGGTAAGTACTTTGGTAATGGTATATCCAGTGACTCCTCAACCTCCGCGTAATTGGACATATTATCGGGATCTGGATGAGGAGTGAATGTTTGCGTTAGATGCTGGGCAAACATTTGGGCTTTGTCTTAATAATATTAGATACAAAAATTTACTAAATAAATAAAAATTTGTACGAAAAAGCTGAAAAATAAATTAAAATACGTGTTCTTATTAAAAGCTGAATTATATCTTCCTATATTCAAATGGAGAGTTTTTTGACCGCAGATATTATTATTAGATGATTTTCGTTGGGGTTCGGTCGAGGTGAACGACAGAACGGACATAGAACAAATTTCTTCAACTTATTCAAATTTTTCAAGATTCTAAAAAACCATTAGCCCTCCTCAATAAACCTGTCAAACATTGTCCCAGTTCCAAAGTTACCTATTCCAAATAATTCCCTTCCTTTTTTCCTTTGTCCTTTTTATTGCCCCCTCTTGAAACAGGCCGCTCTCCCTTTGTTCCTTCCACCTCTTACCTTCCCCCCACCCTTCCACATTGCATTAATAATAATAATATAATAATTCGTTCATTTATCTGAACCTGTTCTACATTAAAATTACAGTACATCAAATATATAAAATTAACATATAGAGCATATTATTATTTGGAATAAGATTTTAACATTTATCTCCAAAATTTTTTTTAAAAATTTACTGCCCATTTAAATCACAATAATATTTTTATTTATTTGAGTGTATATGTATGTGAGTGTGTCAATGCTCAGTAGTAACTGAGGTTGATCTCATGACAATGTAGTTATACTTCTTTGGAATACCCCAATATGGGATCAAGCTTAAGAACACTTTACTAATTTAGTTTATAAGATATATGATGAACTCTCTTATAGTTTGTGAGATATAGGATGTCTCCTGGCATGGAGTAGGGGAGGAGCCATCCTATATCCATTCACCAGGTAAGCAGCCTCATCCTATCTGAGATGTGTTGATCGGTTGTCTATCACAGCTGGCAACCCTGAACCTTAGTCATTGGCTTAGGCCAGCCATGACTTTCCTCCTCCACTTTCAGACAAGTGACTATGACGTCAAACCACAAACTAATGTCTGTACCAATCACATTAAATTCATTTTAAATATGCAATAGCTTTTATTGAAAAAATTCTGCTCAATAAATTGAGTCATAATTTATTTTTACATATCCTCATCATTCACTAGAGGATTCTAGCCATGAACTAAAATATTTTATTTCAGAATAAAAGTATAAATTTTAGCTCAATCTCTATATTTTTTATTCAATCCTTAATTTTAGCTGCGTAATTCATTGTGAATTATTACAAAGCCTGTTTTGTGTACTTCCATGAATAATGACTTTTACTAACAATTTATATTTTATATCAACTAATTCTACTAATTTTTGCCCTAGCAATCGATGCCTTCAAACCTGAAAACATAACTGAATCTGTGCTTCGAAGACTTCTAAAACAGGATGTGTTCTATCACATCAAAAAGAAAAGAGATTCAAACAAAAAAGGGTACACAATTATTTATGAACAGGTATTTATGGAATGTTATTACTATTTTCATTTATGATAGAATTATTGCAGTAAATTGAGTATAAAATGAATATGTTAAATCTATTTGTTGTGAGGGATGGGTTAAATCTGAATAACATTTACCAAGTGTGTCATCAGATCTACAGCTTACTCACCTTTCCTATGTTTAGCCTTCAGTTTGAAAATGCTAGTTTAAAAAATAATAAACTGATTTATATGAACCCACTTTGGTAGTACATATAATGGAATTGGAATGAAAATAATTTATGAGAAGTTCTTATCTACATTATTATACTATACTTTATGTCTATATTATTATACTTATTTTTTCATGAAACATTAGTTTTTAAATTGATGTAACCTGGGGTTACATTTTTTTATTTTGTTTATTTATTATTTTATGAGATAAGTTTTATGTAATCCAAGACAAAATGGTGGTTTACCTTAATCTTAATTTTAATTGAAGGTACAAATAGTTCATTTTCTTAATTAAATTGGAATAATTGCTTAATTTGGATTATTGCTTTGAAATGCAAAAAGAAAGGCTGAGCTTCTTATTAAACAAAATTGGACCAAAAAGAGTTAAGTGACCTGTAATTTCAAGTTCAAATAAAAATAGTTCCTTTGCTGCTGCAAGAATATTATTTAGTTTAATGAATGAAATTCAACAGATTTAATAGTAAAAGAAAGGTTTCAGGAGCTACCTAGCAAAACAAAACAATGAAGAGCTCATCATAATAATTATAAATTATTTGGATAGCTATGTACCAAGATTAATCACGAGTGAAATTTTACTGAAACCCTTAATTTTTGCAGATCACACCGTGACACTAAATATGTAATTTTTCTTTGGACAAATATGTGGCAAAATTGGACATATAGAATTGAAATAAAAACCACAGTGTTCTCTGTGTGTGTGTTCTCTCTAGACGAAAAAGAAAATACACTGCAGTAAAATAACATCATTAGATGCAGAGGTAGTCTGAGTTCTGACCATTGATTAGTAATTTTACTTAAGTTCCAGCGGCCTAAAGTTTTATTTAAATACAACATCACTTTGTATGCAACACTAAAATTAATATCTTCATTAGCCAATTGTGTTGGATGAGAGAAGGGGTTCACCTGAAACACAAGATATGATTACATTATTTTAACAATCTTACAGGTGTTTTTAAACAGTGTTAACTAACATACATCATTAAAATAATTATTCAAATGTATATTCTGTTTGTTAGCTGAACTCTAGGCAGATCGTTTGCTAGGGAGCACACCCTCTGGACTGTGGATGGAGGATCCCTCCAATATTCATCTCTGAAGAGGAGTGGTTCAAATACCAAGGGAGGATATGAAGAGAAGCATACTTGAAGTAGCAATGCAAAGTGGATAATTTTCAAGAGAAGACAAAAAAAATTGGGAATGACGATTGTCTCAAACCTCTACTCTCCAAAATTTTGTGGAAAAAATACTAAAAATATTTAAAAAAATAAATAGCTAGAACAATAGGAAAATGAAACCTAAAAACAATTTTGGCATTCTGCGGATGACATTGCTTTGATTGTGGACTCTCAAGAATACATCCAGCAGGTAGTATTCAAATGGCAAGCAGAATTAGAATGAAAATTTGTGTACATAAATGTTCAGAATTAAGAGTTTCAAGTAGGGATATCCACATTTTTTGCAATGGACAGAAGCTGGAAATAGTGGGGGAATATACCTATCTTGATACTGTAATTAACAAGAGTAATAGAATGAATCAGGAGAGGTCAATTAAGAAAATAAATGAAATCTACTCTTTATGTGAATGAAATATGAATGAATCTATTTTAATTCAATAGTTGGAAAAAGAGAGGTGTAAAAGGAGGTGAACTCGTGCTTTTTAAAAGCTGTGTACTTCCTAATGCTCCAGTATGAAAGAGATAGGGAGGAGGAGGGGACATTAGAGAGTCATATCAGTAGGAACACTGCTACTGAGATTTAGTAACTCAGAGTAGTAGGGAGGAGAACAAGGGCAGGCCCTGCAATGATAAGAGGAGAGCATCAGATTTCTCTAATCAGGAGGAATATTGAAAAAAGGTAACTTAATGGTTGACCATGGGTACAGGATGGATACGGATAGAGTGCTCAAAAAAGTTATGGAGGCCAGATCAACTGAAAAAATACTAAGAGGGCAACTGAAAGTTTCTTGGCAGGACCTTGTGGCAAAGGAATTCAGCTGAGTGCACAAAGTTGCTTTATTTAATTAAAGAGAAATGGCTTTCCCATATCAAGGCATATCCCATGCTACAAATAAGAAATAGAATACTTTGTTCTAGAAAGCATTCAACTATAGACACTAAGATTTTAACGAATCTTGTGGTTTAATGTTCCTTCTATTCTGTATTGTTTTTTTATCTGGATGTTGTTAAATTTATAATTAATATGTTTCAGGGTAAACCAGTAGATTTCTTTGTATTGATACTTGAAGGACGAGTTGAAGTTACTGTTGGAAGGGAGAACCTTTTATTTGAAAGTGGCCCTTTTACTTACTTTGGTTCACAAGCTCTCATGCAGAACATGGGCATTGGTAATTGATCTATACATGTTTATAAATTAGTTATGTTTATTATTTTTTGTTTTATCCAATATGATTATTTTAAGTATCATTTATACTATCATTATTCCAATATATTTTCATTTTTTTCTTTATATATGTTTTGCTGACTATTATTTTCAAGATTTCAATATGTAATTTAAACCATCTATCGTACCTTTTGTGATCCCTCTTCATTGGTTTCTGCAAACCATCTTCTGTTGGTGAGCACTTTTGGACATTGTCCATCCTCGTGGCCGAATACATGTGTTCACTGTCATTGTCCTGAGGATGGACAATGTCTAAAAGCGCTCACCAAAAGAAGATGGTTTGCAGAAACCAATGAAGACGGATTACAAAAGGTACTATATATAAGGTTCTTTATTCATTGATAGTTACAAGAACCCTTTAGATTATTTACCTAAAACTGGTAAAATTGATTATCCTACTCCAATCACTGTCATTATATATACAAATCTAAAAAAAATAGCAATGTACCATAGAAAAAGGCCAGGCACAAGACAGTCAAAGTTGTCTAATTTAACTGGTAGATTATTTTCTTGAACTGTAAATTCCTGGAATCGCTTCTTGCCTTTTCCTTTTTCACTCCATCCCACAAATAAAATATATGATATGATATTATTATGCATTTGGAAAATACACGCGAGCCCAAAGATCATTCAATTGATTGTTACTTTTGTATAGTGAAAACATTGGGATATAACAAGAAAAACAAATGTAAAATAGAGTATCCTAGTTTACCGTCAGCTATACTTCTAGTACCGCATTCAGCCGAAGTCCCGTGCCAGTTTTCAATGAATNAGAACTAATAATACTCATATTATTAAAGTACTTTTTAAATAGGATTTATGTATTTCAAATACATGTGATCATTTTATAATTATTCATGCTAACAGATAAATTTTAAATGAGTTAAGTTTAGCAAGTTTATTAATATTCTTGTTTTCCTCAAATCTTTTGCTACTTCTTGTTTTATTTATTGATTAATACTATTTTTCAATGTTTAGCTGAGTCAGCTTCTTCTGGGACTGGTCAGCAAGGGTACGGTTCTATCCAGAGTGTGAACTTGGATTCTAAGATTCGAACTACATTTGTTCCTGATTATGGTGTGAGAGCAATAACTGAAGTTTTCTATCTAAAAGTGACTAGATCTTTCTACCTTGCTGCTAAGAGAGCCAGTCTCTTGGAGCATTCCCGAAAGGAGGGGTCTATTACTGGCGATGCCTTTGATGAGGAAGTAGAAAAGGTATTAATATTTATAGATTAAATCTCATACTTAGATTGGCTCTTTATGTGAAAAACTAGTTAGTTCAATAAAAAATACTTTTAATCTTTTATTAGAATTACCCGTAATTATTATTGACTAAATCATTGAACAAAATGTTTCACTAATTTATACCATCATAATCTCCAATAGATTATAATTTAATCACATTTATCTTTTTAACCATATAACTGTTAAAAGAATATTGAAATAACATAAGAAATCTTTATACTGAAAATATACACAAAATATCTACTTCATGAAAAAACAAAAATCCTGTTAAAGCATTTTATGTATCGTAGTAAATATTTATTACGATTATAACTATCATTTAGCAACAACCAAATTTTTAAGTAGATTCATTTATAAATCTTGATCAGGTCTTGATATATATTAATCAATTCATCAGCTTAGTACAAGTGAAGATGTGCTCAGAATTTCTTTGATAACCAAGAGCAAAATGTTGATAAGTAAAAAGTTTGCCTGATTTGTAGATTGTTTATAATAAATTATTTATTTTTTAATTGATAATAACTATATGGATTGGCAATTTATTTTTAATATTAAGAAACTATTTTTATCTAAAAGGTTATTTCCACCACCAATGAATATAGAACTATCATACCTTCTACTATCCGTCTTCATTGGTTTCTGCAAACCATCTTCTGTTGGCGAGTTGAATACAGACAGTGACAGTGTACGCATGTATTCGGCCAGAAGATGGACAATGTCCGAAAGCGCTCGCCAACAGAAGATGGTTTGCAAAAACCAATGAAGACAGATAATAGAAGGTATGATAAACTATTTTTATCTTATGATAAATAAGTTTACCACTTCATTTGTATAAGAACATGAAATCAGATGGAGTAGTGAATGATGATAAATGAATCTACTTCTATACAGTTATAACTAACTAAGCAGAATATGTATATGTGATGTGAAGGATAGAACATTTGTCACACAGAAGATCTCCAGGAATACAATTAAATAATTTAACTAAGGAATTAGAATACTAGAAGCCCAAAAAAGATGTTATGATAATTGAAGTTCTAATTGAATATTATTGATAACATTGACAACAGTGATAAATTATGTTAGTTATTATTATAACCTAAGAACCTTTAAGAAAATTCATTGATCCCATAGTGTAGTCATGTTGCGTGTCCATATAATCCACTCAACAAATAATTTTAAATTTCAATACTTCTATCAACAATAAAAGTAATACCAAAATTCTTGTAAATATAAACATTTAAATAATTCATGTATATTACTGATTGTCAATAAAAGAAAAATTCCTAAAACCTGGTAAATAAATAAAGAAGATATAATATTGTAGAAAAATTAAATACATATATTCTATGTGACATAAATAAAAAAGGGAAGCAAATTTAAATTTTTAAATACTTTAAAAAAATAAAAATTCCTCCCAATTCTGCAATTTGAGTATTAGTCTATTTACTGAATGAAACAGTAATGTGAAAAAAATTGTATATCTCACTTTCATTTTTCTAATGTCACTAGGATTTTAACTTGATCTCTAAAATAGATTTTACTATGCTTTTTAAAGAGTTGTTTCAATTAATTTTTATTTAAAAAGTGAGTATTTATGACTTGAGATTGTATCAAAAGTTCTGATATATTCATAATTTAAAATTTTAGAACACCATCTTAATCATAGATTATCATCAAACTCTTGGAAGTAAAATAAAAAATGTACTCTACATTAATTTCTTCAAAAATTAATTTATGAAATTATAGTATCCATTATAAGCACTGGGATATATTTGGCAAGGTGTCTGGCACTATCTGTCATATGCGTGCCAAAAATGACTTGGTCTGTTTGTGAACTTAGGAACTCAAATGTAGATTTTATATTTCACGAAAAACAAAATTTAAAAAAGAAAATAATGATGTGATGGATCATTTAAGTAATCAAGTACTTGTACTTATATTCTGTTTTAGCTAATGAATAATTTTGGAGGAGATGATAATAGAAGCGAAGGTTCCCCTGAAGTAATAAGGACACAATCACAGGTAATGATTGCAGTCTGAATGTGATGATGTTTTCTAACAATGACATATTTGTATTCAAATAAAATAATATTCTTATTCATAAATACTTCTTCTGGGCTTGACCATACAAAAAAATTACAATGTGCCGAGCTTTTCACCTCATGTGCTTTTTCAGGGCTGTAGAATGCTGAAGAAGCCATTACATTATGCGCGAAATAATTTGCTTTTTTATTTTATTCTTTGTAAATAAAATGCTTGATTCAAGGAAAAAATATAAGAAAAGTATTTTTTAAAATTAATTTCATAATTTTTTTTCTTTAATAATCTTCAATGGTGATTGATAAATTATTTAAGTATTCTTGTTCTCTGGAATGCGGCTATTAAAACAGTTGAAAATTATAAATTAAATTCCCTGTGCTTTTAATCAAACTCTTCAGATATTTAAAAAAAAATGTGTATACATATATATAAAATATGTTAAGATCGAATTCCTATAAATTTGTTCTCTTTTCTAATTTTTTCTGTTTTTTTACAATTTTCTTCAATTTATGATCCCTTAATTTTTGGCAAACTAAGGATTATATAAAAATAATTTTCTTTAAATGAAGTTTCAAATAGTAAAACTCAAAATAAATTATAAATTACTTTAGTTGATCCTAATATTATTTTTTTAAATATGCCAAGTTAATGTAATCCTAAAATCTAAAATTTTTATTTTTCTTAATTAGAATTATTAAATATTTTACTAACCAAAGGTGTTACCTACATAAAATTGGTATAATTCTGTATTTTATTGAAAAAATCCTGTAAATTACTCTCTCAGCAGCTCTTTTAAAAATTAATACTTGACACAATATTGTGCTACATATACTGTAAAGATACCAATTTTGATTCATATGAGAGACAACACAAGTTAATGACCAGTTATATTTGCTGTTAAGTTAAACAGTATAATAAAACACTGTCTTTTATCTTCTTCAGAAATAAATTACATCATATTATCCACTGAGATTTACCAAGGCTATTCATATTTAAATGGATATAAGCCTTTTTCTATTTTTATTATAACCCAATAGCAATTAAAGTATTAAATTCACAATATGATAACAGATAAAACATAAATTTGACTTTTATTTTCAATCTTTGTTCTTATACCTACTTAAGAAGTTTACTGCCTATGAGATATCTGGGAGAGAGACTTGAGCTAAGTCTTAGCAGATTTCCAATGGTCTTTGTTAGGGAATCTCTCTTCATTTTGTTCCTTCTGATTCTCTGCTTTGAAGCCCAGGCCCAGTCCATTACTGTTGCTTAGCATTGTTTATATGGAACATTTTAAGTACCTTTAGCGCATACATTCTTTGCAAAATCAAGTTTTATCAGTTTTTTCTCATCTTTGCAATTTCTTTTCTTACATTGTTACTAGGAGATCTTTCATAATCAAATTTTTACTCAGTTCTTCCTTAATTTTGATCAGAGTATATTAGAGATTTTCTACACTTAAATGGCATATAATATGGTTTTGAAGCTAAATTTCTAATAAGAAATACACGGATCAGCATTAGACTGTGAAAGTCCTAGATCTAACACAGTACTTCCTTAATTTTCTTGTACCAACATCTGCTACTTTGCTTCAATCAGTGGATTGCCTTTTTCAATGTATATATATATATATATATACACATACTAGATTTATTATTATTTTTAACTCCAAATTCCATATATGTTGATGCATATGATTATTCTTCAAGCTTACCATAAGAATAGGCTGTAATTACATATATATGATCTATTTTTTTTTCTCAATAATATCATACATTCCACTGTATAATAAATCTGAGGTGTTCATAGTTACACATGAAAATATGTCTTCCTAACCTCTCCCATATATATCTCTGGGAATAACCTATTACAGCTGGTCAAGCTTTATTTATTTGCTCAAAATCAGGAGTATATTTTATTTTTAAATCCCATTTTAGAGCATCTTGGCATTCAAAGATAAATCAAAAACTTTTAAAATATTATTTGTTGTTATATATTTCATCTCCTACCCCTTATTAGCTTCTATTTTTCTTTATTTGTCCCTTTAAAACTACCTCAAGTGTTTCCTCACTGACTCAGTATCACACAACTTGAAACAATTCCCTAACACTAAAAAAACAACCAAAACCTTTTAATCGAGCTGATCCCATAACCATTGCAGGCGAGTTAAATTTTTTATTAACACTTCAGGCAACCTGATAAGCTGTTTCTATTTCACAGTAAAATTAATAATTCACTGTAATTTTCACTGAAAAAAAAAACATCTAATTTTCTTCAACGAATATGATATAATTGAGTTATGTTTCATTTGTGGTTATATTTAACAATTTTCAGAGATCTAACAAGTCTATAACTGGAGCTACAGAAAATTCTGTTGGGTTTAAGTGGGATAGAATTAAGAAAAGCAGAAGATCATCAAGTATTGTTATGGTTAGAAAATTAAATGGCGAAAGCCGTGAGCTCTTCATATAAGAGGTGGGGTCTGACTGAGTGATGCACCCTATTGCTTTCATAACCTTGCCTGGTTTTTGTTATAGAACGATTTCTATCAATAGCTTACTTTTTACTGTATGGTTTTTTTTACAATACTGTATAATACATATTATATCATTATTATACAGTATTTTTTGCACTGTAGTATTATTTGTGTTAGTTTTTGGTAAATAATTTAAATTTATAGGTTTGATGCACGTATCAAACAATTTTTATTAGAAATTCATTTTTTAAAACACGCCTTTCATCCAAAAATTAAGAAGAAATCGTATTGTCTTTCTCATTACTACAAGAAAACAAGTTTAGATTATTCATTACATGCGTCTATATGCTTGTTACTTTGATAACTTATAAAAATACCTTTAGAGTAGTGAGAAAATTCCATACTTGCAGCAAAAGTGTATTTCAATTTAACTTTAACAAGGATCAACTTATGAGGTAGAAAATATTCCAAACATCATACTTTTCTTTATTTTTTGATGTTATTAACAATCCTTTATTAACTGGAGTTATTACAAATGGTCTCTAAAGCTCTAAAGGATCATCTATCACAAAACCTTCTTAGCAGATTGAAAAAATACGAGTGTGAAGTGTGGTACATCTTCTCTTTAAGATTTAAGACTTTACTTCTAGTACACAGAACATTGAATCCAAAAATTCTATTAAATTCTTCAATTGGGATCATTTTATATATGCTCCCTTCAATATAAATAGGATTCTGATATTTTTGGAAGGGGAGGGAGAGGTTCATGTCACAAGAAGAAAACATATTTGAATTATTTTACTTCAGTCGGTGTTTAAATTACTTAGAATAAGTTAACAAATCGTTAAAAAAAAAAAATTACTTTGGTTTTTTTTCTTTATATTATGGAGTGTAAAAATTGAAATGCAAACTATAGTCCAATCTTTAGTTCAAAAACCAATTATCTTCCCAGTGGCAGGCAAAATAAATAATTCAAATAACTGCATACTATTCTCAATCTAGCTTTCATTAACACTTCATTTGAAATGTTACTTGTCTACAATTAATTATATTGTCTGAAAAAAAAAAAAAAAA
>KZ809377.1:26969-49984 GCA_000696205.2 Oncopeltus fasciatus
TATATATATATTTAAAGGAATGAATTGTTCATATTAAATAAATATGAGTGGAATATACATATTTGGGAAAAGTATTTGTTCTTTTATCTGATGAACAATCACATCAAATTTATGTTTGGTATGTTTAAATTTAAGTATACTTTAACCATAAATTGATTGAACTGGAATATTCCTTAAGTAATTCTGTCTACGTAGTTAAGTACCACAAAATCTTTGTAACACCACAAATTGTTTCATGGCATCACAGTATTCTATTGAAGTGATAAAAAGAATAAATCCTGATCTAAGAATCATAAGCATGAACAAAATTTTACCTTACCATGAATCTATTAAGGCCATTATTGTAGCTCATAATTGTACAGTAGTGCAATTAATTAGTCCATAATTAATAGTTATTTAGGATTTTAACCCATTCGTGAATGAAAGTACTTCCCAAAGTCATTTGATTTTCCACACAGTATTTGTGGAGAAAACTTTTGCTGTAAGTATGCTGCAAATTTTTGCTTTTATTCAAAATATTTATTTACATAGACTTTACACCTCTGCTTGCCTTTATAAGATTTTATTGAAGTTTATAAATCCCTTTTTTGTACATTCTGAAGATTTTTTTTTAAATTTATGTTTTTGTCTCATGTCTTAAAAGCTTGTCATGAAACTTAGATTTCTTTTAAATATTAAAGGTTGTTGACTATGTCTTGCATTAGGTTCAAAGAATACAAACAGTTGTTTAATTAATGAAGATGAAGACTTTCATGAAGATTTTGATCGAGGTATGAGAGATAGATAAGGGTACCTCTAATCCATTAACCAGGAATGAAGAATGTTTGTTTTCTCCTTTTAATTATTTATTTTTTTAAAGATCTTATTAAATTAATTATTTAATAAAATATCCTATTCTATGTGACCGAATCTTATCCTTAAAAGTCTCACTAACTCTCCAGATGTGCAAAGTAATTCACCAAAAACCAATGACAGGAGTGATACCACTTACTAAATATGAGACCCACATAAGTTTAACCTGGGACCTTAAATAATAATGGAAGGTATTTTTATGAAAAATACATTAGAATTATTTTAAAGAAAAAGTTTCTGCCTTCTAGGGAGTTGAGCATGAGTCTCCTAGGCATAATAATGTTTACACGGAGTTGGTGAGTCCTCTAGGGAAAAGTTTCTGTCACGACTGGATGGGAGCCCATGTAGTGCAAAGGTGGCCTAAATTGTGATCAGGAGGTGAAGGTTTGATTCGTAAAAGGAAGATAATTTTCTTTAAAAGTTACAACTGTACAATATTTCAAAAATAAATCTTCAATAGTTATTAAAAGTATTTATTTCAGTGCAGATCATGATGCTTCAAATTAGTATTTATATACTTTTCTGAAGTTACCAACGTATCTTCATTAGTAACAAGTTGCTTGTATGTAAAACATTTTCATAATGTAGGTCAAGATAATTCTAATATCTTTTTTTTTCTTCTTTTTTTTTTTTTTTTTTTTGACTTTTTACTTTTCCTGAAATCATATAAATTTTTTCTGATTTAAATACAATTATTTAAAGAATTTGAACAAAATTAAACTTGAAATATTAATTTTTTAATAATAGAGTTTAATTATTATTCTTATTATTTTAGTTAGTGAGCTCATACATGTTAAAGATTAATTTAAATAGTTTCTTGATTGGATTTATTTAAAAATGCTTAACCAATATATTCTTATATTTATTCATTAATTTTTTTCTGTATGTAGTAGCAGCAATAATGGAGTTTTATACTCCTAATTTTATTAAATCCATTTAAGATTTTTTTTAAATTAATAGGACACAGAAAAATCAATTAAATGAGAAAGGCTTTTTTCCTAAATTAAATATTTTTGGTTCTTGAAACATTAATTATGAAATTTTGAGACATTTTTGAGTTTCCTTATTTTGAAACCCTCAAAAATTACGAAAGAAGATTTTTTTTTTTTTAAACAAATTGTTATTATGTATGAATAAATTTGCTCTTCACATATTAGATAATAATTAATGAGCCCTTTCAGAATCATTACTCTTGGATTACACAGCAGTTAATAAACAAATATTTCATTTCCTAAGTGGGCTTACTTACCAATTAAAATTTAATACCTTCTCCTGTTTAGCTTTCTCCTAAAAAAAGAAAGGAAAATATTAATCATCAATAAATTGTAAGTTTTTTTATTCTTTGTTTGTAATTAACTGTTTTTGTTTGGTTTTAACATTTATTGACTCACTAGTTTTACTAATATTGTGTGATTTTGGTTTGATTTTCTAAATAATTGAAAATATGAATTTTAAGTTATTTTGTTAAAAGGAAACAGGAAAAAGATTTTTATAAATGTACTTTTATTTTGATAGTACTGTTGAAAGTAGATGGGAGCATTTATTTCCAATTGAGAATTTTTCATTAGGTAACACTAAAGAATTTCTAAGATGTATTTTGATTTACAGGAAAATATTATTTAAAAATTTATTAACTCAGTGAGCTAAAGGTTTCAATAACTTCTGTGTCATCATAAGGTTATTACTAAATGAATAGTTGATACGAAGCACTTGAGACAGTATTTAAATGCTACTTTCTGTAAGAGCCTTGTACAATAAGTGATGAAACCAGTAGCTAAATAAAATACTTTTATAAAGAGGAGAGTACATCCTCTTTTTCAAAATACTTTTAAAAGTTTTTTTTATTTAAGTTGAAGGATAAATTAATATTTCCTTTATTGTATGCCAATGACATGAAATAATATACCTTTTACTTTGTCTCTTCTAAGTAGTAAAGAAAATAGAAGAAGAAAAACATGATCTCTCAATTTACAGTTTCTCTACATTATATACAGTAGTGAGTTTAAATAACTACAGCTGTGTGTTAGTTATAAGCTATTGAAAATAATAAAGTTGGATCTGCTATAACTTATTAAATATGGTCTAGGAGTTCCATTTCATTAATATTTGTTAATTTATACAAATTCTATACTAAAGTCATTGTTTCTATACTACTCTTCTCACTTTCTTAGATCCCAGGTCATCATTAATATTCCCAGTGATCCACCATTCATTCAGTCCACAAAATTTTTTTTTTCAAGAGGCTAAGCAAAAATCTCTATTACTATCAAAATACCAGACTTGTTACATTACATTACTTTTGCAGTAAAACTTCCCTGAATATCTAGTGGCCATCTTGCATAGATTGGATAACACTACTTGGTTGTTCTGTATACTCCATGAGAACCATACTAGTTTGTTGATATAATTTTTTAAATCAATGACTCAAAGGCTATCTAAATTTTCTGTTTACATTCAAAAAGGGATATGATGCCTAAAAGAGATTTCAGAAAAAATGTTTTATTTAAAAATTCAAATTTTTAACAGTTTAAAGAACTGACTAGTTCATTTATTTACTGAAATGTGAGCACATTAGTGTGAAAGAGAATATTAAGCCAATATCTATAGTAATAATATTAAAATTCAACCATAATATAATTCCAAATCATAATAAGCAAGCTCATATTTAAATTGTTAATGTGTAATCCTTCTAAATTTGTAGTCAATATAGGTAGGTTTAAGTTCTTCATTGAATCCTTACTGAAAGACTAAGCTTAACTAATAGCTTATAAAGCATTTAAAAAAAAAAAAAAATCATTTGCATCTTTCAAGAACATGCACTGTGTTTTGTCCTTTTCATCCTCTCATTTTTTATTTCTTTAACAAAGGAAATAAGATTCTATAATAAATAATAAAACTTTAAAATCAGCTTTGTTTTAAATTTAACTCCAAATTTCTTTTTTGGCTTTCTCAACAAAGTTGAATTGTAAAAGCATTGTTTTGTAGTACATACGATATAGTACAAGTTTTCTTGGGTCAGAAATATTTCAAGTATTTGGTACTTGACTATCAATATTCATTTTCTTGTAATATGAATGTTTTCGCTTTTATATTTCAGCATGCATCTAGGAAGGGAAGTCCTCTTTTAGCTTCAAATATACCTCTATCTGCTGCTGTATCTGAACAGCTTATTTTCATCAATTCTCCACCGATGAGCGAAAACCCTTCAGATGAAAATTCTCAGCTTCTTTCACCAAACTCCTAACGCTTGTATTCTCACTTTAGTTTTAAGTTCCCAGTGAGAGCTTTAATATTATATTGAACCTAAGGTAAAAATGAAATAACATAATAAATAAAATAATGATCAATTTACAACTTAAAAAATATTTAAAAAAACGTTTATTTTCTTAAAATATATTGATTTTCATATTGGTCCACCAATACCACCACTTTGTCTTATTTTATTTGCCTTATTTACATATTTATCTCAAAAACTATCCATTTATGTTATTTTGTTTTTGCTTTATAGAGTTTTTAACTGAATTAGTAGAAAAGTAATGCAATTTTGGATTCTTTTATATAATTTTTTATATTAGTAACATCATTCCTGAAGCGATATAGGACTAAAACACAATGACTATCTTATCTCTAGAGATAAATAATTTAATTTCTATTGTAGAGCACTTTTTTTTTAGATTAAGTTTCTTAATAGTTGATAAATCACAAAATGTTTGGAAGGAATCAATCTTTCTTTCTAATTGTACCTGAAGCATATACTATGCTATAAGCATAAAACTGAATTTGAATTATTTTCACTTTAATGAAGTATGTAGATGTTACATTCACTCTTTACATCTTTTAATCATATTTTTATTATTGATTTACTGAACAATAAGTAAGTGGACACAAAAAGTACTGATTTTATTATTGTATTAATGAATTTATGGACGTATATAAACAGTAAAATCAGTAAGCTTTCTTGACTATGTGACCATATTGCTTTGATAAAAACATTTTATTTGATATGTTTTTAAAGAGAAAAAAACTATTGATTTATGAGCCAAGCCCAGTCCCCAGCTCCAGTTACTACTTCTCTCATATTGGATTGCAACCTCGCTATCTCTAAATATATCCTTTTCTTACCAAGTCTGCAAATGATCGCCAAGTGCTATATACATATTCTAATTGACAAGTCCTCTTATGATTCATTATTTCTTAATAATAATTATAGTAATGATAATAATAATAGTACATAACACTAATTAAGAGTTTGTCATAGCCACCCCCCCCCCCCTCCCTGTGTAAAATACAGAACACACTTCTTCTCTAGTCATTATGAGATTAGAATTAATAGCAATAAAATTATCACTTTAAATAAACCAAAACAATAATGTTAAACCTAAAGAATCAAGAAAAAATGGTAACCTCATCTTAAACTTTGGCTTTTCACATTTCAAGACATGTAGAATACAAATCTGTATTCAAGAAAAATCTTTCTGCCCACCATTCTTACCTTTTTTCCACATACATCAACTGCCTCATCTTCCTGCAAAAGAATTTGAAATGTGTATATCATTAATATAAGTTGTGCTAACATAAATTTATTTTGTAATGCGGACCTAAATTTTTTTCCTTAGAAATAATATGAATCCATTGCTGCAAAAATTTAGAAAGATAAAATAATAAATGAGTTTATTATTAATAAAATATATACATTTACTAAATCATTATTATTACTTTACAGTTGTAAAGCATTTTTGACCTAAAATCTTTTTCTTTTAGAGGCTTAATTATATTTGGCCGTCTTGCCATATTGCTCATCTAAACATTGCCTCCTAAGTACACAAACAATATTTTTTTAAATTTTATCACATTAATATTAAGGATAATTTTCAAAATTTTATTGTAATATTCAACCAAGAAAATAAATCTGTATTTTGGATGAAGTGAAAACTGGTCCTGGTTGATTAGATCTCATGCTATAGTGTACCTCCATTTCACATGTTCTATTCTCACAAGATTGAATATTGTATATTATATATTGTATCAGTTGACCTTCTTTTACCATCTTATTCAGTTAGTTTGAAGCATTACTTATACTGTTTTATGATTAAGTGCATAACTATCACCATAACCATTGCCAATAAAATGATTTAAAATTTTCCCTAAATTAATGATGGAAAATCCTCACTGAACATCAAGGCACCATATGTCGAAATGAAAACATCATATACTACTACTATATGAAATTTTTTTCTCTTTATTCTTCCTACAATCATTTTTATTCAGTTTGGAATCAAACTAACATTTTGCCCTAGAGATTCCCAGAAACTTATGTATGATCATTTTTTGTGTCTGTAGATGTCTATTGTATTTATTTATTTAATTAAAGAGAAGTAGATACAAAAAATAAGTATAGATTGGAATATTTCTACTAAATAATATAACATTGTTATGACAAGTTCCTTTTGTTGAGGTTTTTGTTATTTGTTCCTTTTTAACTTTTGTTGCAAAACTTATTGTGTCCTCAGACAACCAGAAAAACATAAAGCGTCTTAAGATTTCATTCTCTTGAACCTAAATTATACTTGCCTATTGCAAGTTATTCTCAGAAAAGTGTTTTTAATAAACTCAAATTTACTTATTAGGTCAATTTAATTGCTGAAAATATGAATTTACAATAGCAATAAAATATTAAATAAATAATTTTATATTTTATTGCCTGGTATTCTGAGTTGTTAAATATATTTATTTATTTTTAAATTAGATCTTTTGATGCCACTTTCGAGGCACCTATCATTAAGTGTCAATCTTAAGAGTTTAAGACCCATATCCATGGTGCCAAATTGATATTATTACTTTATAATTTGCTTTTGAATTCATAAATGTTGCAATATATGTATTTATATAACGTAACTTGAACTCTGATAATGTGGGAACAGCTCTTTTTTTATCAAAAGTATTCATTTAGTACTTAATTATTATTATAAGGATTAACTTGTAAAGATAAAATCATTTTATGACTATTTCAGCTAAATATTAAAATTTACAAAAGAGGAGAAAAATAGTCTTCTTAAAGGGAATGTAATATGCAAATTTTTTTAAATGTATTCTAGCTATAAAAAGAGATATTGATATTTGATTGAGTGAAGCTCAAAGGTAAGAGTTAAATTCATGTGTTTCAACATTTTATTTACTTATCTAATTGTTAGAAATGTGATTTTAAGAGTATTTTTGTAAATCTTTGTAAATAAGAATAGATTCAAATTGTATTTGATTCAATCTATTATTTATTTTATTTATTTGAATAAAAAATTGTGCGTACTTAAATTTTGTTTATATTTTATTTACAGTTAAAAATGCCTGGGACATATCAGATTTCCATTAGAGAATTGTGAATTTTTTTAAATTTATGTAATTAAAGTATGAGATGTTTCCCATATCAGCTTGGAAAAAAAAATTAATTAGAAACCCCAAAAAATAATTAAATATGTTTTTGCGAAAAATCTTTAATTAAAAAATTTGCTATTTGGAAAAAAAAAAAAAGTTATTGGATATATTTCTTGGAGGAGTTCCAAATTTCTATAATAAGCAACATCATATCTGCTAATGGTGGACATTTGATGCTTTACTTTTCAATAGGTGTCATACATTTTTTTTGGGGGGGGGGGTTTAAAAATATTCTTTTATTTATCTTTGAATGAGAATAATAAACTTCATTTATTCGAACGAATAAGTAACTTTGGAACTGAGAAAAATTGTTGACAGGTTTATTGAAAAGGAGAGTTAATGGTTTTTAGAATGTTGAAAATGTTTGAATAAGTTGAAGAAATTTGTTCTATGTCCGTTCTGTCGTTAACTAGATAGTGTTGTAAGTTAATGTTAACGGTTTCAGATAAAAGGCGTTTGTGTTCATAGGGTTCAGTAGAAAGAATGGTTATGCTCTCAAAGTTAAATGTGTGTTCTTCATGAAAAACACGTTTAGTGAGAGTGGTTATTGATTCTACTGGAAATAGGGTTTTTTGTTTGTCCAATGTAAGAACCATGGCAATTAGGTGTGGAACAGGGAATTTTATAGACAACATTAGTTCTGTTAGGAAGGAGGATGGGGTCTTTGAGGATGGTGTAAATATATTTTAGTTGGTTGTTGATGGAAAAAGAAAGCTTAAGGTTAGGGAAAGTTTTTCTGAGAGATTTCTGAATATTTTCAGAAAGTTTTGGAATATAAGGAAGAGAACGGAAAATGAGGTCGTTATTTTGGGGGAGGGGGATAGTTGGAGAAGTGGAAATAAAAAATTCTTTTACAAGTTCTTTAGTGGAGTGAGTAGGAAAACCATTGGACAGGAGGATGTCAGTAACACGTTTAATATTTTTGCAGTGGAATATCTTGTCAGAGAGTGTGAGTGATCTGTGGATGAAGTTTTTGGCCACATTAATGTTTTGATAATGAAGGTGAGATGAGTTTAAGTGGAGGAGACGACCTGAGTACATGTGCTTGGTATACCAGTCAGTGGAGATAGAGCCATTGGTGTTACGGATAATAGGGGTGTCAAGGAAGGGGAGTTGATAATCAGATTCCATTTCAATGGTAAATTTTAGGTATGAGTTTAATGCAGTAAGGATCTGGGGGATTTTTTCTGGATTGAGAATGAGAAAGAGGTCGTCAACTTATTTTTTAAGGAAGAAAATGTCGTTGTGTAAGGGGGGAAGGATAGAGTCTAGGAGGTCGTTAAGGGTGATGTTTGAAATGTCGAGAGCAAGGTTATTTTCCATAGCCAGACCATTAATCTGTTTGTAGTATTTACCTTGGTAAAGGAGATAGCTGGACGTACAAAAAAGAGAAAGGGACTCAAGGTATGTCAACCTGGATAGTGTAGTATGGTCTCATATTGTATTCCAATGTTAATCAATAATTTGAAGGGCTTTGTCTATAGGTATATTAGTGAAGAGGGATTCGGCGTCTAAGGAGCAAAGAATGTACATGTGCTTGGTATACAATAATCATTACTTTTACTGAGCTTAGATGCGGGAGAGTTTATATTGGAGACAATGGGGCGGAGGGGATTATCTGGTTTGTGAATTTTGGGAAGGCCGTAACACCTAGGTGCTAGAGAATTATAAGAAATAAGGTTATAATATTTATATTTGTCTATGTGTGTTGCGTTACATAGTTTTCTAATCTGGTTATTGGATTTTTTAATGAGTGTTGGTGTAGGGTCTTTCTTGATGTGGGTGGGTGTGTATGTGGTTTTGTCTGAAATTATATTGAGCATTTTATTACACTCATTTCTGTCCATAATAACCGTTTTATTTCCTTTATCGGCTTTGGTAATTATGATATTGTTGTTAAGGTTTTTTTTTTTTTAATTTCCGGATCGCTTTGAGATCTGAGGATAATTCAGAGGAGAGGAGGGAATCGTCAGGTTTGAATGAATTTAGGTGGTTGGTGATAATGTTACTAATTCTGAAACGTGACAAAACCCTCTCGTCTTCACTAACAGAATGACGGGAGTCTCTATAAATGGATTCTAAATCAACTAATAATTTATTTTTCCTGGGGCGCCGGGATAGCTCAGGGGATCCGTACGGGTCTCGCAATCCTGACGCCGCGGGTTCAAATCCCGCCCAGGTCAATCTTATTATTTATAATATAGAAGCTTGTCCTGAGCCATGGGTGTTTAAAAAAGGGTGGCAACCTGTAGATAGCCCCTCCCTCCAATGACCCTTAGTGGTTGCAAGGGAGGCTAACCCAGCAAAAAAAAAAAAAAACAACTAATAATTTAGGAATATTTGATTTAGACTCTTGTGGAAGGACTGGCTGGGACAGTTAGATTTTTATTCTATTCCCTTGCACTAAAAATTGTTAAGATATCTTCATGATTTTTGTATACTGGTTTAACAGCCTATAAGGTCTCTTGGAATATTCTTGCCTAAAGCGCTCTCATTGTTCATGCATTTAGACTGAGTCCTTGCTTTTCCCCTAGAATGTACGTATAAAGCTCACTACAGCTGATAGAGAGATGGACCTGTAATTCTAATTCTCTATTGCCTTGTTATTCTTCTGAATAGTTTTCATCATATTATCTCCTATTCCTGTTATTATTTTCTCACACCATATTTTCCTAAATAGAGACTGTAAAGCTTTTGTGCATTACACTATACTTAATAAGTTCTGCAGTTTATTTTCATCTTATCTCTTCTTAAGACTTATGTATTTTTTAATGGCTTGTCAACCTTTGGTCATTAACGCCAAGAAAACATTTTATAGGAGCGGGAAGATATTTTATAGAAGAAGACTTTCTTCTTGGAATATATGAAGTATTGTTAATGCGAATAGTTATTATGTGGATGTAGATAGTAATTTGTACAAGGAAACTATGAAAATTATAAGAAAAAAAAATTAGAGAGAACGGTTCAGCTTCACCTAGAACACTTTCTATGCTAGAAAGCATTTACCACGGCGGCATAAGCTTAGCACTGGGTGCTTTTAGAACTAGTCCGGCGCTTAGCCTACTGGCAGAATCTAGTTAACCACCACTCGAGTATCGTAGGGACCAACTCCTTCTCAGATATTATTACTCTATCTTAGCCTCACCCACCCATCCTCTAAAACCTGACAGCTTCAGAAATTCGTCCACTTCGCATTGGTTCATCTTCTTTTACAAGGAGGAAGAACTCATGACCTCATTAGAAAATATGCCATACAAATTCCAAAATATGAATGTAGGCATAAAGTACCCATAATTAACTATATCATACTTAAAAACAATAATGGTTTAGTTGAATTTATTGTTCAAAAGTGAATTTAACAAAAGCATAGCTAATTTAAAACATACGAAAAAATGCTAAATTTTTAAATAATGATTGGTAGTCACACACATGACTGCCTGTCATTATTTGAAACTCATTAATTCATGTATTTTTTGCTTCAAAATAAAGAGAAAAATTAAGTTTGCATGTTACTAATGATTCACTTGTTAAAATTGTATAGAAAATGTTTTATAGGTGTACTAAACGAATATGAAGAAAAACACTTTGTACGGTTTTATCTCCCTCTCACGGTCATTCTAGAGCCAGTTTTAGTGAATTAACATTTTACTCATGCATCTCAAATTAAATCAAGACTAATGAAATATCGCTCAGTTTTAACAATTCACGCGTATCTAACTTTTTAAAAAATATATATAAAAGGTATTATAGAATAATTGTTTACTTCATGCCTCTGAGAGCAATGCAGCTAGCATCAGCTAAGGAAATAAAAAAAAACGAAATTAACATTAAACAGGAGATAAAAGGAGCGATAGCCTTCAGAGGCGGGTATAACACGGCATTAATCGTCTAATTAGCGGTGTCCGGTGGCGTGTGGCGGGGCGTGTCCGGCCAATCATCTAAGCCCTTCTTCTTCGCTGCTCCTACCTCGCTGTATGCCACCGCCACCTTGATAACTGCCTGCACTCGTTAAGGACTCATTTATTATGGCAGGCTGATCGTACTAATTGCTGAGACTCTTCCGCGAGAGGAGGCCTAATTGGAAGAGTAATCCTCGCAGTGGGCCGGGTAATATCGGGGTCATTTACCCGAGCGGACTTAGCTGACTGAACCTCAGGTGGCAGGTGGCAATGACGTCATAACAGCATCCGCATTCAAAACCTCTTATTATTTCAGGAATAACCTCAGGAAGAGCCTTAACGAGATTATTTCTGTAATATATTTCCTCGTAAGTAAAATCATATTTATTAATAAATTATTAATTTGTAATGGGATATTAACTTAGTTTTTTACATAGAATTAATTTGGTTACGCTACAACTTTGGGTTTGAGGGGAAATTCGTTAAAATGTAAGTCCCGAGTGTATTGGGATCTATCTCATTGACAAGACCACTTCTAATTGGCCATAATTATAGTTTCATCAATAAATTTTTATATTTCAAGGTAACCTGAATCCACATTTGTAAGCAATTTGGTGTTATATCCCATTTATGGAGGTTTCAGGCGATTAATAATGTGCGACACATGTATCCATAAAGAGTCAAAGGCTTTGGTCATGTCAAATGTCACTGCAACGTCGTACGGCTTTCTAATGAATGTACATTGCCATTCGTGTTAGAGCATCACTAAACTGTCAAGGGCTGATTTTCACCCACGATCAACCGTTGCAATTAACTACTTTCTCTCAAAATCTTCTGTCGACCCATTTTCTATTTTATTTACTAATATGTGTGTGTGTGTGTGTGTGTGGGTGGGTGTGTTTATGACGCCTAGCACGAAGAATGGCGATCAGTGTGTGAGCGGCGGCGGGGGCGCCAGCAACGAGTACATCGATAACGTTGCCGATGGTGGTGAAGATTAGCGATGAATTAACCCTTGATCAACTCTCTAAGCCTGCGGTCGTGCTTCTCCCGCCTATTGCCACTAATCCTAGAATCGACCTACGACATGGACTCGCCTCTTTGCCTCTCAGTCTCTTGCACTGCGCTCCAGAAGAAGGCCACCAACTGATTTTTTTTCTCGGATAGATCTGTAGCGCATCATATTTAAAATTTATTTATATCTCACTTGAAATTACTGTGATATTGAATGGCAGGTACTCCACGGTTTATATTTGGTCAATAATCAATTTGTCTTAAAAAAAAAGAAAAAAAAAAAGAAGTCCGTCACGCAGGAGCTGCGTAAACTAAGCGAATTCTTCAGATTTGTAGTTCATGGATATTTTAAATTGAACTTCATATGTTTTTATATAGATGTGAAACATATAGAATTTTGAAAGAGCAACCTACATTCAATTGTTAAATTTTTCAATGTAACTAAAAAAATTGTTTTGTGTCAATAAAAACAACTACGGAGCTTCATTAATCTAAACCAAATATTTTAGTATTTAGAAAAATCTTCCCTGTATATAGAAAAATTTGTTCTACTCGCACTTGACATTTCAGGTAATCCCCCACTCTTTTTCTTCAGTTTTCGCTGGAAATGAAAAGGAACACATGTACAAATTTAACTACGATGGGTAAGCGTAGACGGAAACTCTCGATTATCTCTCCGGATAATAAATACTATTATTTAGAAGAAGAAAATCAACTTTATTCTGTGACTAACAGAGTCCCCTTGAATAACTTTAGATGAATTTTACATAACGCATTTTCTGCATCAAAATATACATTAATAAATAAAACGATAATTATTTATAAAATAAATAGTAAAAATTAACCAAAAACGTAAACAAAAATAACATTTCCTCGAGACTGATGAGTTAATAATCTGGAACAATATGACTGGTGAAAGAGAAAGAAAAAATAAAGAAAGAAGAAAAAAACAGTGAGCTTTTAACAGGTCTAGAAAAAAAAATGCAATGTGGAGTACCCATTTAAAGAAAATACCAAATCACACTTTACTCACACTAATTCCATTATTTTACATACATTTCACAAGCGCATAAAATTCATTCAATTATCAATAAGCAAAATTCATAGTCAGGAAGATTCAGTTTAGATGAGTAGAAGATGCTGAAAAAGGAGGGATTTGAAAATGGAAAGAGAAGGAGCACGTCGAATATTTGAGGGTAAGGAGTTCCAAAGTATTGCTGCCCGAGCTGGGAAAGAGCGGCGAAATGAAGCAGTTCTATAAGAGGGAGTACGGTTCTAAAGATCAGAGGTACGGGATCTAGTGTGGCGTGAACGGACTGAAGAGTTGAAGGTAAGGAGTTCATAAATGTAAGAAGGAGAATGTGTGGAGACAGTATTATAAAGGAAGGAACCAAGGAAGTAAAGTCAGCGGTAGAAAGGACACAACCACTTTAAATCTGTATACAAGCCGGTTACCCGGGAATTCCTAGGAGAGCCGAAGACAAACCTGACACAACAGTTTAAGAGACGCTTTAGTCTATCATCAAGCCCACCCAAGACGCCGCCATATACCACACAACAATAATCAAAGTGGGGTTGAATAAGTGAAGAAACAAGGAGTTGGCGCGTGGATCTGGGTGGGAAAAGAGCTGAGCGTCAGAATTGTCGGAGAGAGGCAAAACAGCGCCGGGGCATTTGGGAAATGTGAAGCTTTCAGAAGAGGTTCTGATCAAAGGTTACACAGAGGTTTCGAACTGAGGAAGAGAAGGAAATAGGAGTATTATTAATGGTAAAATTAGGTAGGGTATGAAGGAGCTTAATTGGGGAACGGAACCTAATACAATGGCCTTTGACTTTGCCGCATTCAAACATAATCTGTTTTGAACATCCCAGCTAATGATTTTGTCGAGCTCGCTTTCAATCAAATTCACAGCTGCACTCAGTTCCGAAGGGGGAAAGGAATGGCAAAGTTGGAAATCGTCGGCATAAACATGGCAAGAACAATACTGGATAGCGTCTGGGAGGTCATTAATGAAGGAAGTAAAGGGTAGAGGACAGATTAGAGCCCTAAGGGACTCTTGCAGGAGTAGGAAGAAAAGATGAGATAGGTTTTTCTAGAATGGAAACAGCTTGAGAGCGTTCGACAAGAAAAAATAAAACCAAAGGAACGTACTTTTGGAGAAGTATAGCTTTTCAAGTTTGAATAGGAGTATGGAGTGATTTACTGTATCAAAAGCTTTTGAGAAGACCAATAAGATGAGGATTGTGACTTTTTAATCTTCCATCGCACGTTGAATATCAGTAGTGATCTTCACTAGAGCGGACTGAGTGGAAAATCCAGGTCGGAAGCCAGACTATAAAGAATCGATGAGCTGGTTGTTTTACAGGAACTGCGACATTTGGATTTGAGTTAGTTTGTCAAGTGGTTTGGAGAGATTAGAGAGTATAGATATTGGGCGGAAATCATTAAGCGAAGAAGGAGTAGGGATTTTACTTATGTAGAAGCATAACAATGACTGTTTTCCATGCTTTAGGGAAGACTGAATTTCGTAATGAAAAATTATAGACGTGGACGAGTACTGGAAGGATAACTGGTAGGCATAATTTTATAAAATTAATTGGGAGACCGTCATGTCCCACTGCCTTCGTTTGGCTTTTCATAGTGGTTTCTAATATGTCGGAGGGGGTAATGTGAGAGAAATAAAAGTTTTTGTCACTGAAGGATGGGCTATTAGGTATGGGTAATTGATATGGCAAAGGAAAGGAAGAGGCTGAAGAAAAACAAGCATTGAATTCGTCTGGGGTTGCAAGGTAAACAGTTGATCCAGTATACTTACAAAGAAAAAGACGACGAAGCAAGTCCCATTTAGGTTTGTAATCTGGAGAAGAGGACAAAGCACCATAAAAATATAAGCAATTTGCTTTCCTCATTACTGGTCAAAACTGATTTCGGAGCTTTTGGGAAATTAAAAAGATATACGGGTGCCTTGCACGCCTCCTATTTATATCCAAATTTAATAAAAAAAATTGTAAATCTGTTATATTACGCAGCTCCTGCGTGGCGGACGCAGAAAAAAAAATTTCTTTTGTGTTGTACTTAATACTTTCTTATTCAAATAAGGATTTTGAGATATAATAATTTGATTATTCTCCCCATTCATGATTCAGAAAGCGATAATGAATACTTGCTTCTTTGTGCTTCTCGTAAATATAGAGTGAAAGGGTACCATTCTCACGGGGACATGCTGATTTCGCATAGAAGGAACTGATAAGAGACGAGTCATCTGATAAGAAAGGGAGGCCATTCATAGGGATCTTTAACTTTGTGATTTTTTTTTCTCTCTGATTGAATATGAAGTTTTGTGGGTTCAGTGAAATAGAGTAATCTAATAATCTTGTGCCGGGATTGTGAGTGTTCAATGAAGTAATTATTTCTTCTAAAAATAGATAGATTTTTAGACTGGTCCTTAAAGGTACTCTGTGAGATATTTTGATGAGAATTTCTTAATAATTTTGCTTTTTATGTAAAAGGAAGGTTTTACAAAAGAAATATGAGTCCCATTTATACCGTACTAATTAAAAAAGATTTTAATTTATAAATATTTTGTTTGGTTGTGGTTTTTTATCCCACGTAAATTTTAAACAGTTAATGAGAGGGAACAGAAT
Source organism: Oncopeltus fasciatus (assembly GCA_000696205.2). NCBI lineage: Eukaryota > Metazoa > Arthropoda > Insecta > Hemiptera > Lygaeidae > Oncopeltus > Oncopeltus fasciatus. The sequence continues at coordinate 42,809 of KZ809377.1, forward strand.
AAAAAAATCTATCTGTCCTCGCCAGGAATCGAACCTGGATCTCCTGCTATCCGGGCCGGTATGCTATGTGTAGAGGGAATTGAATGAGATAACTAGCAAGTCCTTGTGGTGTAATGGTTTTAGCATACCGGCCCGGATAGGAGGAGATCCAGGTTCGATTCCTGGCGAGGACAGATAGACTTTTTTATTCTGTTCCCTCTCATTAATTGTTTAAAAAAGATTTTATTGCATAGTATTGTAAGTATGATAACACTGTAAAGTCTTGATATGTGAATATTGTACATCGTTCACGAATAATTTACTATTTAAAAAAAAAACAAACAGAAAATAAAAGAGGGTTTATAGAACTCTTTCAGCTTCTTCTAGAACACAGATGATTCTTCTCTTTTCATCTGACTATATTACGTATAATATCTATGTGAATTTGTGTATCCTTAAATTTGTTCATGCTATCATGTACTTCAATCTAAAAACCGAATTTTCAACAAGTGCAATATTAGTATTCTATCGTTGACACATTTTCAATTACAGCTTATTGCAACGGCAACGGCCACTATCTTCGATTAAATTTTGAAAAATTGGTTCGTTTTGTGGCTGAGGAACTCCAGTGATAACGGCACTGGACTTCTAAACAGAGATATCAGGCGAATACTCATGAAGTGAGGTAAATAGTAAAAGGGTTATTATAATTACCAATGAATATAGAACTATCATACCTTCTATTATCCATCTTCATTGGCTTCTGCAAACCATCTTCTGTTGGCGAGCGCTTTCGGACATTGTCCACCCTCGTGGCCGAATACATGTGTTCACTGTCACTGTCTGTATTCAACTGCGTTTGTATTCTGTGGGTTGGTTAGATGTCTCAGGTATAAGGGTCGTTTAGCTGTAACGGTCGCTTTGTCGGCGATAAGGTCTGTCAAACGCGCGAGTTATAAGGGTCGGTGTCCATTATTCAAGGTATTAGTTGTAATCTCCTTTGTTGAGGTGTTCAAAGTGTTCCGAAGCGCTCGCGAACAGAAGATGGTTTGCAGAAATCAATGAAGACGGATTAAAAAAGGTATGATACTCATAAAGTGAGTTTACTTCTGAATTTTTTTCGATATAATCTAATATCTAATAGAACCAAATATATCAGTAATTTGTATCAATGTTCTGCCGGGTAGTATATATATATATATACANCTCCGAGCATGAGCGATATATTCGTCGGCCTCGGAGGTTGGACTCTCGACACTAGTGCGGGGAATTTAATAACTTATCAGACTTGTCTCGGTAGCATAAGTGGTAAATGCACCGGCCCGGATAGCAGGGGATCCAGGTTCTTTTTTTTTTTTGCAGCGGCTTTAATATCTAGTTTAGTGGAATGAGACTGATTAAGCATTTGTTTATTATTAATAAAATAAATATATCAGAAATTAAAGATTGAAATAGAGCAATTGGTGGAGGAGCTTTACCCAAACTCTAAAATTTTATAATCTAAAGGGTTATTATCACTACCAATGAATACAGACAGTGACAGTGAACACATGTATTCGGCCACGAGGATGGACAATGTCCGAAGGCGCTCGCCAACTGAAGATGGTTTATAGAAGGTATGATAGTTCTAAAATTTTAATTTAATGAAGTCATAGGAATATGATTTTCCTTATGAAATTTCGCATTTCATTCGTTATTAAACGAAATTTGGCACCTTCAAAAATTTGACTAATGGGAGTGGGTCTTTGTTGCAGTGAACGAAAAATCAACAAATATTTGTTTACTTATATGAGAAAAATTTAAGGAGGTAATGAATATCCTATATGAATATCCTAAATATGAAATTATCCCACCAGGAGTTGCAATAAGTTACTTTTACTTATTTATTTCTTGCACACCAAAAAGAAAATTTATTTATTTTTAAAAGCAAAAAAGAAAGGCTGCATTCTTAGTGAAAAAAATCCAATCGATGGATCTTACATGGATACCATATTTCAAAATATGATCCATATATTAAAATGAAGTGGACTTATAAACTATATATTTCCAGGTGAATATACAGGATACAAGCTCACACTAATAGAATGTTTACTAGAATAACGGGTGACACAATATTTGAGGAATGGTGGTCGCCTTTCACTGGGAAAATATAGAGGTTCATAATGATGTCAGGTCAAAGTGAGTGGTTAGTGACTCTCTTTTATACTATCATTTTCAATATATATATATATATATATATTTTTTTTTTTTTTTTAAATAAATTTTAATGGACCAAATCTTTAATTTCTCCAATGTAAAAGTCGCGTCATAGTATTAACGTGAATAACTTGATTTACTTAGGGGAAAGTCCCTTACGCAGAAACTGCGAAATAATGAAAAAATGTTATAAAACGTTTACGTTAGAAAATTCAATTTCACACTTCTTATGCTCTGTAAACTTTTTTGGAACTCAAATAGCAAAAAAAGGTATTAAAATTATAAATGTTGGGTGTCCTCTTAAACCCCTCCTTTCCCAGGTTCTATTTCAACCTCAAATTAAAACTTTCATAGGCTTGAAATTAAAAAGCATGTTTTTAATTTTGTTTCTATGCTTTAAAAATATGAGGTAACAACTAACACTCGAAATTACATTCTTAAATATCCTTTTTAATATAAGTTTTTATTCATATTTTTTTTATTTAAAGAATACTCTTGAAGAAAAATGGCATAAACGATTATTTTACACCTATTTTGTTCTATATATTTTTCTTTTAAATTTAAAAATTAAAGATTATAATTTTTGATCTCATTCTAAGTCAAATTTAAGTACAAAATATTGTTTCACTATTTCAAGCGGGAAATGTGCTAGAAAACGATAGAAGTCCAAGAAAGTCAAAATAAAAAAGAGTTCTAAAATATGTTTTACCGTTTACCTTTTTAGCTGATTTTCTTGCTAAAATCATTCCTGCTCTCCTTAGAGAAAGAAAGCTGTTGATACCATGAAGCAATCAATAATTTCTTGTCACTATGGTACCTTCAAAAATTTCAACGGATCGGAAAATATTGGGAAGGTTATATGTGTGTGTGTGTGAGTGAGTAGGTGTCAGTGCTCTACAGGCAATAGTTTTTAATTTTCATAATGTAATTTGGTAATTTTTTTAAATGCAAAAAGAAAGTTTTTATTGAGCGAAATCTGACCAATAAGAGTGGGGATTACCTAAATGTTATGTGAGAGTAAAATACTTTTTTTTTTTTCTATTTAGGAGGTTTTAGGACTCAACACAGATTTGTTTATTTATAAAATAAATATTGTTGGAGTTGCTCAGGGAAATAGAATAACTGGAAGTGGGAGTTTACCTCATCACTAAATTTTAATTAAAGCTTATTCAAATTCGGTTATTTTCTTCATAAAATTTTGCTTGTTTCATTTAAAGACTAAATTAAAGGCTCAGCAATTTACATTAGAACAAAATTAAGAGAGTTGGGGTTTATAAGTTTTGAAAGTTCATTTGCTAACTATGAGGCTGAGGAATGCACGAAGCTGACAGACTTTTTACCTTTATAAGATCATTGAAAAATCGGGGGAAAAAAATCTTTGGATGCGTTGTCATAGGGCCAACATGATAGCTTGATTTGCTCACGTGAGATCTGCTAATTAGGATTTATGTATAACTTAAATACATTCTTGAGATTTCAATGCATTAAATTCCAGCAATGTAATGTGCAGTATGAATATCATGGCGGACGACAAGGCAGAACCATCAATGTGCATCCGACCAGACTGTCAGACAGGAATTGTCGGGAGACTGCACTCTCTCCCAGGGGTCACTGGCCCACAAATCTCTCAGTCAAGGCCAGGGGCTGTATGTGTATATGCACTCTTGTATTGTCTTCCCTTCCCCGCGGCCGGGAAGGGGAGACCACTAGGAATGAAAAACGATGTTCAAAACGCTGTGCTACGTCATAGAGGCGCTAAAAAATGAATAAAGGTTCAGTTATAGCCTACAGTACTGTTCACTTAAAATAAATACTTAAAGAGTTTATTTAATATTTTTAGAAAGTACTGTGTTATTTTTAAATTTCAGTTCTGGTTCAGGTATAAGTTACTACGTATAAGTTGCTAGGTATTTGTTGCTAGGAATAAATTTCCTAGTTATTTGTTGCTTGGTTGGTAGGTATTGCTAGGTTGCCAGGTACAATGTTGCTAGTTATGTTGCTATTGTTAGTTAAAAGTTGCTAGATATATTTCATTGCTAATTATAATTGCTAGGTATAATGTTGCTAGATTCCTAGGTATTGTTTCTAGGTATACTGTTTATAGGTATATGTTGCTAGGTCGCTAGAAGTATTTTGCTAGGCATGCTTAGTATAAGTGGTTAGGTATATATTACTAGGCATGACTGATTTCAATTGAATTTCATTAATCTAAAGGGATGATTTTGGCTTGAAGTAAAATAAAGTAAATAACTTATCAAAACTGGTATGACTAAAGTGGCAGCGTAAACTCCAGTTTTAAGTGCTGGTTTTTTTACGCAGACATACACAAGAAAGGTGAAATACAGGTACTCTAGTTTTCCTGCTAGTCTTACGACCTTCAATGGACGGAATTCTGTTCAAAATGCGGCGGCCTTCCGAGACGTAGACAAACATAAGACGATATTGGATTTATATTGCCCTTAAGTAATGCAATTAAACATCAATTAATAAAACAGCCATTTTATAATTACTATATAAAACATACGCAGGGAAAATAAATGGCACAGAGTTGTAAGTCATACTGCAATGGAACCACATAGTTTCAGGAAAATAGGATTCAGGGGTGACAGGCTAGCTCATGGGATCCGTTAGTTTCTCGCAATCCTGACGCTGTGGGTTCAAATCCCAACCTGGACAAGCTTTTATCAATAAATAAAAGCTTGTCTTGAGTCATGGATGCTTAGAATGGAATGAAAACCTGTAGATAGCTCCTCCCTCAATGAACCTAAGTGGCTGAAAGGGAGGCCAATGCTTAATAAATTAAACAGGATTCAAGGGAATTATCTCTTAGCGAAGAGCGGCGCATCTCTTGACAAAACGGCGACAACGGCCAGCTAGAGAAACTCCAGAGATCGCATTGCTACTGAAAATGTGTTTAACATGATTAAAATTGCACTAAGACCACATGATTTACAGTCCTACTGATGTATAGCATTATCCTTACCAATACGGTGATCTTGTTAGAGAAAGACAAATATACTTGGAAAGGAATGCAGGCTAAGTTACTAAAGTAACTTTAGTACTAAGGAATAATCGTTAGCTTCACAATCTATTAGTAATTCAGCGGCCTTGGTGTTGATAGACAAACATGGGGGCAGAGGAAAATGATGGTATGAATGGCTCATTGAAACCCTTGGTTTAGAGTACTTACGTAGTGACTGGACAGAAGGGTTTTCGTTTTCTTCAATGGACAAAGTATCTGTTACCAAGAGGATTGGCTAGATAAACATATAGAGAGGGGGATTTCGGCAAGTTGCATGTTTTATTGGAGTTTTCTCAGGTAACTTTTGGAGCAGAGGATTCTCGTGCCTTTGAATGGGCCACTAGTCAATGCCTTGGGAGAGGCAGACATGCGGAGAGCGGAATGCTGGATGTGGGGAGAGAGGCCCCTCAGATCGGCGAGTTCCGGCTGAAAGCGAATGTCAGGTCCGGGAGAAAGCGACCTTGCCCGGCCTTCAGTCTTCCGTCCTCGCATCTGGCGGAGGAGTACTTGCCCGCCTCAAACGGCAGTTCTCGGCCCCGGCGTATTTGCATACTAAGAACTCCTCCCACAAGAACTTGTGTTTTCTCCACCAGTTTGAGCAAAACACCACTGAAGAGCTAATAGCTTTATTACATTTTAAACCAAAACTAACTAAATAACCACTTGCAAAGGAATGAGTAGAAATGAGCTTACCTCCATACTTGAGAGAAAAACTCTACGAGTAATCGCAAAGTTTATAGGACACTTAAATTTACTTTATCGGATATTATTGGTCTAAAATATCTTTCGCCCCAATCACAGTTCATATATAATGTAGCTACCAAAATCATATTAGACAAACTTACCCCCGGATTAGTAGAAGGAGAGACCCTTATCTTGTATTCATTCAGGCGCAACAACAGGTTCGATGAATCCAAATAGAAAAATTTAAATTTTAAGGTTAATTTGTTTATCGTCGAGCTTTATGAGGAGAGTATTGTCAAGAATTCGGTCTCGATAGCTGAAGAATTATATGCTAATTAGTAACCAAAATTTTTTTTGTTTTAGCTAACGTTTCGGCCTGAATTTCAGACGTTCATAAGGGCTGAATATGAAATAAAAAAAAACATGCAAAAATAATATAGAAAAATTGTTCTATCATCAAAAATCAGTGACCAGCTACCTGACTAATCCAGAGACCAGCCGCCAGAACATAATATCAACCAATGGGAAGGCAGGCTTCGCCCAAGGACCGGACTGCGCCGGGATTATACACCACCTGTTGTATAAAACATGGTATTTATATACCATCTGGATTTAAAAAAAGCTCTCATTCTCTACTCAGCCCTGAAGAAGCCATCCCATGATGTTCGAAAGCTCGGCAACTATCAACAACTTGACACGGTCCAACCCGGAAGAAGAAAAGGTAAATACAACAACAATATAGAAACATGTTTATATGTCATAACCTATCACAAACGTACTTATATATTCATATAAACATGTTTCTATATTATTTGTGTATGTTTATATTTCCATTTTCAGCTCTGATAAAGGCCTCAAATTTAGGCTGAAACGTTGGCTAAAATAAAAACTTTTTTGGTTATTAATTAGTTTTTAATTTTTCTGCTAAGTCTACCAAGACCGATTACCTAACAATTTTTCTCATCAGAAGAATTTAAATAATTAATTAAAATATTGCAATATAAGATACCTTCAGATTTATCAGAATTGATTGTCGCAGTACGAACATTAATAAAATAATTTTCTGGAGTTCACTTCCATTGAATAAATAACACTTTCTTGGTCAGGAGACTATTTTACCCTCCAGATCATTTGATTATCACTTTTCAGGTTAACCCCACCTTAAATGACCCTAAGTTGTTGGACTAAAAAAAAATAAATATAAATATAATAAAAAGAAACATAAAAGAAACCAATCAGTGAAATAAAAAATGAAAACCCCCTTAGTTTTCTCCAAAAAAATCATCTTAGAAAAT
>KZ809377.1:74574-92492 GCA_000696205.2 Oncopeltus fasciatus
TCCATATATAGGCACACACATATATATATTAAGATTTTAATGTTTGTAACTCCTTTAATCCTCCCCTTGACTTGGTCAAGTTTCAGTAAACAACGAACTCAGTCTTTCTTTTTTTTGTGTATGTACGTTTAAATGAGACATGTATAATTTCATTATAAAAAAAACTATAATGAGTAGCATTTTAGCAGATTTTCCATGGGAAATCACATTAGTGCCAAGATAAGACTTTAAAATAATTCAACAAATCTTCAATGATCCTACATTGGGGGAGATGCTCAAATTTAAGCATATTTTTGCAAACCGTCCGATGAGCTAGTTAGTTTTGAACCTTAATATTTTTGTTTTTATTAGTGTTTCGGAAAAATATGTATAAAATAAAAGAGATGTAAAATGTAAACTTGATTGAATTAATTTTAGACTGAAACTGGATAAGGATGAGTCCATTTCTATAACAAAAAATCTGTAATTGCCGCTTACTAAGTCAGATATTTTAGAATAAACTTTGACAAGCGCCTTTCTCATCTCACCTTCCTTCTTCGACCAAGAAGCAGTCTTATTTGTTCTTTAAGGATCGTGGGATCAAATTTGTCATTTAATACTGTAATGAAAAACGCAGAATCTGTTTAATTTACGCTTTTCCTGGATGGTAGACTTCTCTTTTTAAGGGAACTGTTGATTTTATTAAATATTTAGAAGAGAAGTGTATAATCATTGTGTGATATTTCTCATGTGGTCAGTGTACTGACCTAGAATAAATAGATTTCACTTCCCTTATCCACATGGGTCCACGAATAGCGTGAATTATTGATTATGTAGGCTGTGAACTTGATAGACCCGAGTAGTACACAAAACAAATATAGTATACATATACAGTATTACAATATATATATATATATANCACACACACACACACACACACACACACACACACACACACACACACACACACACACACACACACACACACACACACACACACACACACACACACACACACACACACACACACACACACACACACACACACACACACACACACACACACACACACACACACACACACACACACACACACACACACACACACACACACACACACACACACACACACACACACACACACACACACACACACACACACACACACACACACACACACACACACACACACACACACACACACACACACACACACACACACACACACACACACACACACACACACACACACACACACACACACACACACACACACACACACACACACACACACACACACACACACACACACACACACACACACACACACACACACACACACACACACACACACACACACACACACACACACACACACACACACACACACACACACACACACACACACACACACACACACACACACACACACACACACACACACACACACACACACACACACACACACACACACACACACATATATATGTAAAAATAAATAAAACACATGCTTGGTATCATTTACTCACGCGATATCTGCTAAATAATAGAATAATGGTTTTCACTAAAAGCCAGAGAAAAAATAAAAAAAATAAATCAATCTTCAGAATTTTATTGTAATTAACCATTGTCATTACAAATCAGTAAGAGCCGCGTAAAAAAAACAAAAAAAAAACTGAAGTTCTACTAAATACCCCACCAAGCATAAAAGAATATAAATAGATTTAGAGAATTTTCAGAGACAACTATAAAATTTAAATTCGTATTCTTTTACAAATTAGCATTTTTTTAAATAATGAGACCGCAAATTTTGACAAAATGTTATCCAATTTATTTTAAATTAAAAGGCATGAAAATTCTTCACATAATTTATAGTTTAGTCCAAAAGATTTTGGCCTTGGCTATTTTCAAGTCAATAGTAAGAGACCTTATGTAAGATGACCAAATATTGTTTTTACATCTTTATATTGTAAATAATGTGAAATGTTGAGCTCTAAATTTGTAATAAATTGTTTCAAAATAACAAAATTTCAATAATTATAGCGAATGAGGTGTAGAAGAGGAAGTATTCACAAAGAAAATTAATATTGAAATATATGATTAAGTTTTAAGAAAAGAAAATTAAACTTGTATTTACCATTTCATCTTCCGGGTTGGACCGAGTCAAATTGTTCTTATTTGCCGAGCTTTCGCACATCATGTGATGGCTTCTTCAGGGCTGAAAAGAGAATGAGAGTTGTAAAGAGAGATTTTTAAAAATCCAGATGGTATATATTTACCATGTTTTATACACCAGGTGGTGTATAATCCCGGCGCGGTCTTGTCCTTGGGCGAAGTCTGCCTTCCCATTGGTTGATACTGTGTTCTGGTGGCTGGTCTCTGGAGTAGTNTATATATAAAATTAGAATTACAAATATTATATTAAAGTAGAAGCCATTTCGACATCTTAGTACTCTAAGCTTATTTCACTGCAACACAGTCAGGTATTGCTGGCTTAGTATTCTACACAAAGTAGAAATATGCAACTACAAACCATCTTTTCGAGAAAGCAGTTTTTAAAAATAATTTTTTGTGGAAACAATTAAATAAGTTCATTTATGTTCAATTTTTCGTTGAAGTCAAATGAGAAAGACTGCATGGAGAGTTCAGAGAATGGCCGACATCTATAATATATCTTAATCTTATTCTTAGTTGCGAGAAGGTGTATCGAACATAATATGTGTAATATCTAATTTTCTAATGTTTATAATCCACACATGTAAGAAAAATGAAAAACGATTTTAATAAAAAGGATTCAGCGATGGAACTAAGATGGCTGAACTTTTTCCCATTCTTCGTTTCCGGTCGTTCTACAGCCAAGCTTGGTACTCTCTTCTCCAAACATGTCCTCTCCTACGGATAAGAATAATTCCTCATTTACTCTTGTCTATGCCCAACTTTACTGAAGCAAGGCCGCATAGCCTGCACAAATCCTGCTTGACGAAGTATCTTTATGGGAAACATATCCATTTAACCATATTTAAGCAATTTTATTTCACTAAGTATAGATTTCATCCAGCGTAGTAAAAGGAAATTTTTTAAACAACCTTCAATGAATCGAAACTACCTAACTTTGTAGCATATATTAACTTAAATCTTAAATTACTTTATAATTTAAACTGCATTTATAAACATAAAAATAACTATTAAACCGCAGATTTATTATAATAAATAACGATTCATATGCATAATAATAATGTATTAATTAATGTATGTAATAATGTTTATTAAAAAAAGTAAAACATTTATTATTAAGTAAATAATCTAAAGGGTTATTATGACTACCAATGAATATAGAGCTATCATACCTTTTATTATCCGTCTTCATTGGTTTCTGCAAACCATCTTCTGTTGGCGAGCGCTTTCGGACATGATCCATCCTCGTGGCCGAATACATGTGTTCACTGTCACTGTCTGTATTCAACTCATCATTCAAATCAAGAGTTTAATACAGACAGTGACAGTGAACACATGTATTCGGCCAAGAAGATGGACAATGTCCGAAAGCGCTCGCCAACAGAAGATGGTTTGCAGAAACCAATGATAGTAGAAGGTATGATAGTTCTATATTCATTGGTAGTGATAATAACCNCCTCTATTCCTTTCGATTTAAAATTTGTCGTTATAACTAATATGGATATTTATATTATTGATGATTAATAATTAATTTTTAATTTATATTCAATCAGAATCATTAGACGGTCTAAATTTTATAATCAAATTTTATGAAATATTACTCATGTCATCGTATAAAATTTTTTATTATTTTTAAGTTATATTCCGAATGTACTTTATTTATAGTGAAGAATGTAGAAGGTACTAGATTTTAAAGTTTTATTATTTCAAAAAATTTTTATTAAAACATTTCAAAGAGAACGCATCCTACATTAGAGTAGGAATAGCTATATTTTATGCTTGTTTACATGTATGCTTTAGCGTAAAAATAAAAAATAATTTCCAAATTATTTTAATTAATTACTTAAAAATTCTCTGTTAAGAATTATAATATTGTATAATTCATTTGATCTTAAAGAACGAAGCGGAGTGTAAAATGAATGCAAATGGCGCTGGTACCGGCTCAAAGCCAACCACGAGGTAGGGGTAAGCATTCCACCTTACTAGTTACATTCTTAAGTATCTGGCACCCTCCGTGAAAATTTTATATCAAATAAATGTTACATGATATCATCTTACTTATATATTTTATATGTTTTCAGATCATTAATATTGATGTAGAAACTGAAGAATATTTCATTTACTTTTTAATTCCTCAATCAAAGACGAATACTGCTAACCTTTTGCAAAAAGCGAAATAGCTAAACTTTGCTATTATCTGGCCTGAAAGAAGAATGGCACAAACTCTCAGCCATCAGAGTAACATTTGGAAGTCTATTCTATAACAAACGTTTTTCGTCAAAGTGTTATATAACTTAAAGCCAAAAATCTACACGTAAAAAGTATAAACTTTTAACTAAAACAACATCGAATACAAAAATTAAGATTATAAATTTTGGTTTTTAATAAACCCCCCATTCACTCATCCAGTAAAACATGAATTCATTCAAGGGTTTACAATGAAAATCTTAAATTCCGAATTCTGTTTCTATTTAGATAAAAATGGACACGAACAGTCAATAAGAAATTATATTCATCCATAATATATATTTTTCGGAAACATTTTATAAAATTAAAATATCAGAAAATTATATTTTAAACATATTCTATTCTAGTAGTATTTATTATCTCTTCTATTAGTATCAAAGATATCGGACATTTTTAAAACCGCTTTTCCCTTGACCAATTTCAGAAATTTGAAGAACTTATTTAATAGTTTGATTAAAAAAAATAAGCTTAATCAACAAATGTGATTTTTAATTTTTTTTTTTAAATTGCGGATGTTAGAGCACTTATTTGAATAATGATGCATACATAAATATATGTATAGCAATATACATATATTGTATATTAATTTAATTGAGATTTTAAAATTTGGATCCTATAAATATCCTCTTGCCCTAGACCGATTTCAGATATTAACGAACTCTTGCTACAAATAGCAAAACAAGCTTAAATAATGAATTTAATTTATTATTTTTATTATTTAAAAATCACGGACGCTAAAGTAAATTTTGCATATATATATATAAAAGAAACAAATATGGATAGACCGTATTTTACCTTTTCCAATGTAGGATAGGGGAAGAACTATTCAATCTTTTTATTTTTTTTTTTTCAAAAGTCTTGTTNTATATTCAATCAGAATCATTAGACGGTCTAAATTTTATAATCAAATTTTATGAAATATTACTCATGTCATCGTATAAAATTTTTTATTATTTTTAAGTTATATTCCGAATGTACTTTATTTATAGTGAAGAATGTAGAAGGTACTAGATTTTAAAGTTTTATTATTTCAAAAAATTTTTATTAAAACATTTCAAAGAGAACGCATCCTACATTAGAGTAGGAATAGCTATATTTTATGCTTGTTTACATGTATGCTTTAGCGTAAAAATAAAAAATAATTTCCAAATTATTTTAATTAATTACTTAAAAATTCTCTGTTAAGAATTATAATATTGTATAATTCATTTGATCTTAAAGAACGAAGCGGAGTGTAAAATGAATGCAAATGGCGCTGGTACCGGCTCAAAGCCAACCACGAGGTAGGGGTAAGCATTCCACCTTACTAGTTACATTCTTAAGTATCTGGCACCCTCCGTGAAAATTTTATATCAAATAAATGTTACATGATATCATCTTACTTATATATTTTATATGTTTTCAGATCATTAATATTGATGTAGAAACTGAAGAATATTTCATTTACTTTTTAATTCCTCAATCAAAGACGAATACTGCTAACCTTTTGCAAAAAGCGAAATAGCTAAACTTTGCTATTATCTGGCCTGAAAGAAGAATGGCACAAACTCTCAGCCATCAGAGTAACATTTGGAAGTCTATTCTATAACAAACGTTTTTCGTCAAAGTGTTATATAACTTAAAGCCAAAAATCTACACGTAAAAAGTATAAACTTTTAACTAAAACAACATCGAATACAAAAATTAAGATTATAAATTTTGGTTTTTAATAAACCCCCCATTCACTCATCCAGTAAAACATGAATTCATTCAAGGGTTTACAATGAAAATCTTAAATTCCGAATTCTGTTTCTATTTAGATAAAAATGGACACGAACAGTCAATAAGAAATTATATTACAAACGCGCAAACCGAGTGGCAGGTACAATTTGCGTCTTATTTACTTTCAGCGAAATTCTCATGGGAACACACACACACACACATATATATATATGTATTCTGACTTATTCATATATGTCAAAATATGATCATATTCCATACAAAAATCAATACATTGATCCAACAGAAATAAAAATTAAAATCATCAAGTGACATCCAAAAATAAATCATACTTTACATCATTAATCTAGAAGAAAACTAAATTCTACTCTTCCAAAACATGTCTTATAATTTTAAAACCCCTACCTTTGGATCCACTGTAATTTCTAATTAAAACTTAAATTCAAATGTTCCTAAATCAAATTTTCAGTAAATTTAAAGAAATTAAATTTACATAATTTAATATAGAACTTGTTTAACCTTTCAGTTATAATGATCAAACCATTACTTTAATACCAAATATTTACTCTTTATTATAAATATAATAATAAAGAGAAGTAAATATAACTTCTCTTTATTTTTATAATACATTATGTAATTGAATATTTCAAAAACTATAAAAATAATAATTTAAAGAACAATTCAATCAATCATTGTCATTTGCAGCACCCTCAGATTTCAGTATTTTATTGTGAAACCCTTATGTATAATAATATTTTCCTGACTATTATATAAATTATGCTGAAATTGTAAGCCTTGTTGGAAACAGAACCCCCCACTCTTTTCAGACCCTAGCTCCTACCAAACAACCCTCTCCTTCATCCTTACAATTCTTCAGTGTGTCGTCCTAGTCACTTCTCCTAAAGTTTGCCCGTCCGTTGCAATTGGGCAAAAATTCGGATGTAAAATAAAAATATATATATTTTTTAAATAAAGAGTCAAAAAGTTTGAATGTGTGTGTGTGTGTGTGTGTGTGTGTATAATTGACTTTTTAAATTCAAATTTTTGCAAGTGCCACTCCAATGCTGCTTACTTTATTTTTTAAAATTAATAAATGTTCATTTATTACATTCTGCTATTAACATCTTGTAATTTGATGACTTAGAGAAATTACAATAGAAAAAAATTATAATAAAAAAAGACAATATAATAAATAAGTGAACTTCACGGTGAAGTGAGAAGGAGCCCATCGACCCTACTGCTAATAAGTTTAGGCATTAAGGCCCATGAGGCCATCTCTGTTTAAGTTGCCTAGGAGGATTGTAAGGATTGTAGTCTGAGGATAGGGATTGGGCATGTGGATTAGGATGAAATTGGAGTTTAATATGGAAGAGTTTGAACCGGGTGGAGATGAGATCTTGGATGAAAGGAATATTAAAGTCATGATGAAGAGTAGAGCTGGACACATAATATGGAGCGTTAGCAATTATTCTGAGCATTTTGGACTGAAAGGATTGTATACATTGGATATTGGAAGGCTTAGCGGAACCTCACAGTTCTGCACCCTAGGTCCAGATTGGTCGTATTTTGGTCTTGTAGATGGCCAGTTTGTTTTCTATTGTGAGCTGTGAGTGCCTTTTTATAAGGCTGTATTCTTATACAGTCCATGGCGTCTGTTGAGTTCTTGTCACTTGATTTTAATATGTTCACTCCAGTTTAGTCGTGAGTTAAGGTGGAACCGAAGGTAAGGGACTGAATTGGAGAGAGGCAAGAGATGTTATTGTAAGTAACACTATTAGAAGAATCTTTTCTTAGGTAAAAATTTACCTGCGCGGATTTGGAATCATTTATTTTAACTCTCCATTTGCTCCACCACTACTGAATAGCATCAAGGTGGTTTTGTAAAATGTTGGTAGCGGTTTTGGAATCAGGATGAAAGGAGAGGATTGCTTTGTCATTTATAAAGAGGGCTAAGAAGGTATTGGGATGAATGGAAATGTCTGCAGTATAAAGGATAAAAAGGATAGGTCCAAGCACACTGCCCTGTGGAACATGTGCTTTCACAGGGAAGTGATCGGAGTAATATAATCCTTGCTGGACCCTAAAGAAACGGTTCGAAAGATAAGATTTCATAATTATGTAAATGGTGCTTGAAAATATGGACTTGAGCTTATATAATAGACCAGTATGCCATACTCGGTCAAGTGACTGAGTGATGCTTTAGAATGCACCAGGACAAAATTCTTAATTTATTAATTTTTTTTTTACATATTTATAAAATACCATGAGAAGTAATGTGTCACCCATGTATACGATATCAATTTCTACTTTCTTTGTGGTGCTTAACCTTAACCTTAACCATAACTACTATGAAATGTGTGTAATGGTATATTGGTTACTTTCAAACAAACAATAGATAAATCAAAATGTATGCCTTATTAGTAATAAATACATTTCAATTAAATAACATACATTGTTTATGTAAATTTATGAATGTAGTACAATCTAATTTATTTTTCAAAATTATTCTACTAATACATATTTGAGCTTTATTTAATATTTTTGCTCGAAATAAATATTTCGAGTATGCTTCACTAATTTTAAAATATCCATTTTAGAAATAGGTCATCTGTTGATGGGTTTTGATTTTTTTTACAATTTCTTATTTCAATATTCATTTTTCAAGAATAGTTTAATAACGATTGAGCAGGAGAAAACATACTAACTGTATAATATAACTTTTTTTTTATAAATTGGTGAAATTTTTGTATTTTTTAAATTTTGTTTTAAATATATTAGATTTTTTTTTTGCATATAATACATCTAAATATTCTTGGTTAAATAGGAGATCTGTTATGTGCAAGGTTCCTGGTTGGAAAAAATATGTTTTAGTAATAAGTTATTTTATGTATAATAATTTCTTTTAAAAGAAAACAAACCTAAAATTAAAATATGTATATACACAAACATAATATAAATTAGTCCTTCCTTACACTTATTTATAACAGTAGGCAATACTCTAACATTAATTATAATTTTGTTTTAGATTGGATAAAGATTACTGAAAAACATTGAAACAAAAAATATAAGTAGAATATAGAAGAATATATCCTTAAAGATGTACATGAATGACTTCCTACATGAAAAAAACAACTGTAAATTAGAATTTTGAACTGTGTGTCCTATGACAATTTATGTACCAAAGGGGTATAAATGTATTTGACTTGTGACTAAACTAGCAATTAAATAAGGATGTTACAGGAGACATTTTTTTTTTTTTTTTATAAACAAGTATTTGCACTGTTAGATTTTAGATAGAATATAAATATGTACTAATCTGCACTACAATATGTTTTAAAAAATTTTATATACGAATTTCTTCACTTTTTATCTGAATGATGACATTGTTTCGAGATGTAATAAAATCATTTATGGAAACAAAATTAGAAAACATTATTTCCAAGGTGACAGCATATATTGAAAGGTTTCACTTCCAGTTATTCGGTTCATTCTACAACAATTTAAATAAAAAATTGAAAATTCATTTTATAGCAATCATCAGTAGGCCAGTATGTATAGAAGTTCAGACTTATTAAAGTTTAATAAATTTGGATAGGACATTTTCAATCAAGCTTAAGAGGTTTCTTTAGAAAATCGATGCATTCATTCTTTTAAAAATCAGAAATTATTGTAATTTTTTTTTTTTTTTGTTTATTTGCTATGGAAAGAATATAAAACTCAAAAGACAAGAACTTAACTGATGATACGGACTATTATTACAAACGGGAATTTATAGAGATCAATGGAAAACAGGACTTCCTACCATTAATACGACCGATCAGGACATGCGGCACCAATAAACATTCCAATATCCAACGAATAGAATCCTTTCAGTCCAAAATTCTAAGAATAATTACAAATGCTCCATATTATGTATCCAACTCTACTCTTCATCATGATCATAATATACTGTATATCCATGGCCTAATCTCACACTCTTCCTTGTGAACTCCCATAGCATTCTATATGGATAAGGTTGTATGGATTAGATAATTATCTAATTATAATTAAGGATTATAATCCTTGTCGTGGACTCCAATTCCTATGCACCTCCTAATCGACTAAGAGGAAGATAGCCACATTACTTCCTGGGTCCTAATGAGTAGGGTAAATTGGTCTTTTCTCTTAGATTAGTAATTTTCATTCATTTTTATGTGTATTTTTATTATATACTTTTGTTATTAATGACATCAAATTACAAAATGTTTTTATTATTAAACAGAATGTTATGAATAAAGTTAATATTTTAAAAAAATAAGAAGCATATGTAAGTATCTCAGGAATGTCGGGAGAGAACACAAACTGATCTGCTGGAGATTTGTAGCAAGGATGTCAGACGAAAGAACCGCCGTCCCTCAGCGACAGTTGAACTCCCGGTCGGTGGGATTTTCGTCTGTATCCAATGCTACAGCCTCACTCCAAATCCTACTCCTATAAACAACGGATCCATCGGCCTCCTGCATCGCTTAAACCATCGGCGGCACAGAGAACATCCGACATATCTTACAATGAAACTGCAGCAACTGGGCGGGTATGTAAGGCCTTTACCATTGAAAAGTAGACCACGCCTCGATTCGATAAGGCATCTTATAACATCTTATTGAGCATCTACTGAAATCCAGTCAACAACCTGTATGCAACTCATACAATGTCCAGCGTAACCGCTTCTGTTTGGCTGCAAGACTTTTCTTTTTGTGCATCTATTTTTTATTATTATTGTATTTATTAGTTTTTTATTTTTATTGCTTATTTCTCCTATTTCCTTACTTGTAAAATAAGATGTAAATATTGTCATAGTTCTGTTCAAAATATTTTATATTGTTAGCCTATTGTTTATTTGTACTTTTTTTTTTTATTGTTGCAACTAGGTCAGAATCAGTTATACTGTCAGCTGTGACCTCTTTGTTATTCAAGGGGACTTATGTCTCAGAATAAAATTTGTTTTTCTTTCTTTCTTTCAAGAACTTATATCTCCATTGTGGATATTAATTGTTATTGAATTGCAATAGTTGGCAAGGCCTCCCACACCTACAAATAGATTTAATCTTGATATATATTTAGTCAGCCTTCACCATCAATTAGTCTGAATTTCGATGAAGCACGAGGTCTGGAAACACACTATTTTTTTATGAACATTACCAATGCGCCTACTAATAAGATATTATACAGAACTAGATTTTAACAAACAGATTTTTAAATTTATTTTTTATGGGCCTGAGACACAATAGAATACAGGTGAATGAAAAATATGATAAACTTACTAATCTAGATATTCACTATAACTATATCTAATTTTAAGGACAATCCCTCAAGAAATATAAATGATAAATGGATCAATACTTCAGAAATAGACCCTTGGATTGTAAAAGCATTTTTATATTCAACTGTAAAATATGCATTTATTAATGCTGTTCTGATTACATTTCATTCGTTGTACAGTACTTGTTGAACTTGTTTCCCTTTTTTTGTGTGTGTGTGTTTTGTTCATTTAGTTGTAGTTTGTGTAAATATATATATATATATATATATATATATATATATATATATATATATATATATATATATATATTATAAAAAATATATATATATATAAAAGAAACAAATATGGATAGACCGTATTTTACCTTTTCCAATGTAGGATAGGGGAAGAACTATTCAATCTTTTTATTTTTTTTTTTTCAAAAGTCTTGTTACGGGAACAGCGTATGTGCCCTACGACAAATCTGCCAATACTTGGCTCGCATGAACGTTGGTTTCTCGCCTGGTAATCTTAATGCTGGAACTGTTGCAGTGTGATCCATTAACAGTAATATTCGTCCATATGGCACATTTGTCACAGGTGCGACACGGTGGACATATTGTGAACTTACAGGCGCCTGTGAGTGTGACTCTGCCCAGAGAACATGTATTCCAACAATAAGAGATTAATGAATAAGTCATGTGAAAGAGTACATTTCAATTTTAAATGTTTCACGGTCGGGCTTTCGTCAAGTCTCATACAATCAAGGTCGACTGGGAGTTCGAGACCAGTCCCTTCTAGGTGAATGTCAGCGCGACAGCTAGAGGATTCTAGAGGATTTAGAGGAAGTATAGCAACTAAGCTAGTTTTAGCGAATTACCCACAAGTGAAACACAAAATTTCAACTTGTCTTCATCGATCCTACTCTGGAGAAGGTAAAATACGGCATGTCCAAAATTGTATCTTTATTTATATACATATATAATGCGCGCTTTAGTATCTGTGATTTTTAAATACTAAATTAAATTCATTATTTAGGCTGATTTTGCTATTTGTTAATAGCTGAAATCGGTTAAGGGGAAGAGTGTGTTTAGGGGATAGAACCTTTAAAATATTAATTTATTCGTCATTATCGTGACTAAAGAAATTTGAAAAAAAAAAAAATTGAAGCATTGTGGAAATTTACAAATTCTCTAATTTCTTGGACTCCGTAAATCATCAATTTCCTGGAGCAAAATTTAACAACTGACGTAAAGAAAACATCGATAGTTAAAACCACTATAGCAAAAAAGTCTTATAAGACATAAGTAACGTTACTTTCTAAATCTAATACAAATTTTAGATAAGAAAGTAACGAGTTATTTAATCTTGGGGGACATTTGCAAGAAATATTTTCAGTATGGAAGAATATGAGGAATCACTTTATCGTAAGGGGGAATAAAATGAAGAAGGGGTTAAAAATGTCACACAATGAGACAAGGATGTACATTACAGCGCGCTCTAGCACAATCACTAACAAACTCACTGTACACGCCGCATAGTTACCACTATGTACACATATATATAAACACACACATATATGTATATATATAATAAAAACAGGTGGGATAAAGAATTTAGTGAACACACAAAAAGAAAAAATTACAAAGAGTAAAGATTTCGGGTATTTTTCGCCCGTCGTCAGTGAGGAGTGAAGAGAGTTACTCTTGTAAGTCCAGTCTGCAGTCTCTAATTTTAACAACATTGATCAAAATACTTTTGTCAAAACAATTAAAACCTCAGTCGATTCAAATTATTCAAATCAAGCCCCAGTTCAAAAATTAAAAACGGCAACGTTATATTCCCATATGTAAAATAGAAGATCTATAAATATCTGAATGTTTAGTAAATGTAAAAAAACAGTAAAACTTACATTTTTACTACATCCGTTCTATAAGAAAAAACAGCTCCACTTTAAAATTTAAAAATTCTATTTTAGAAGAACCCTATAATATTAAACAAGAAACATTTAGTCCAATTGTTAATAATACTAATTTAAATTATTATAATTATATCAAGATAAAATTCGACCTCAAAGAACTTAGGACAGAACACAAAAGCACGGAAGAGAAAAAACAAATTACAAAATTAATAAAACAGCACAAAAGACATATTTAAGATGGAGGAAAAACCTCTGACAGATCAAATAAAACTTGAAATTAAAACTAAAGACAAACTTCCCTTTTGTACTAAATCATATAGATATCCATAGAAACTAAGTCCAAAACCAAATTCAGTACATGTGTAAAGAAAAGTCTTATTTAACATTTAATTTCCCTTCCGAACAGTCTCTTATGTATGGTATGTACCAAAAAAGCTGGATCAATCTGGAAAACAAAAATGGCGAATAGTGATAGACTATTGCAAACTAAAAGAGGAAACGATTGAAGATACCTTTCCTCTTCCCAACATTATGAGTTCCTACGTATGCCATTTGGCTTGAAAAAAATCCTCTAAACCTTTCCAAAGATTAATAACTAACATATAATGAGACTTAACCAATTGAGTAGTCCTTGTATACCTTGACAACATTATTATACACAGCACCAGTCTACAGGAACACATACTGAAACTAAAACAGGTATTCCGAAGACTGAGAGAAGCAAACAAGACTGAATTTCTATGCAAAAAAGTCACTTATTTAGGCCATCATCTTTCAAGTGAAAGAATAAGACCAGACAGATCAAAACTGACTGAAATAGAAAAATACCCATACCTAAAACAACAAAAAAGTTAAAAGCTTTTTTAGGATAAATAGAATTCTACAAAAAATTGATAAAAGATTTTGCTAAAATTACTAAGCCCCTTGCTAAATGTTTTAAAAAAAAAACAGAATCATAGATCCCAAGAATGCAAAATATATAGAATGTTTTAATTATTGTAAAATATTATTAATAAATGACCTAGTATTAATATACCCAGACTTCTAAAAAGAATTCATATTAGCCATATATGCTATTAATATTGCCATCTCTGCCATTCTAAGTCAAAAGTAATAGAGAAGAACGTCCCATAGCTTATGCTAGCCGAACTCTGGACGATTCAAAGACTAATCTGGCAGCAAGGCTAAGCCACACTATACGGAGTTAAGGTATTTTGACCCTATTTATTTGGACCCGAAAAATTCACAGTTATCTGTGATCATGCTCCTCTCAAATGGCTTTTCTCCCTAAAAAAGCAAAACACAAAATTAATTCGCTGATGTTTAAAACTGAATGAATACTATTTTGATATAGTACATAAAAAAGGAAAATTAAATACCAACACTTATGTACTGTCCCGAGAAGAAATTATAATGAATTATAATTCTCCAGACAACATAGATTCCCTTTTAGAAGATATCAGATACCTAAACGAGTCTTATTACTCCCGCAGTTAACAGTTTTAAAACCCCTTATCTGCATTCACACTTTCCTCCAACCTTAAATCCCTCTCTAACTCCAAACAATTTATGAACTGTAGTTCAACCTGACTGAAAATACTGACATAGAAAAAACTCACTCAACCACACTAGAGAATGTCATAATTAATATTCCTAATTCTGAATAACCTGTAAATTTTGGTAAAAATATAATGTTATTAAAGAAATGATGGACTAAAAATTAACTCAATTAATTTAAAACATGATTAAATTAAATCATCTTTTCTTTGTAGATAATTTTAATGAACAATTATGTACTAATATCTCATGTAATCTCTCATTGCTTCGAGCATTCAGAAATAAAATTTATCAAATGGAACAAAAAACTAATTGATATTGAAGAAGATTCAGACATAAAAGAAGTAATAACAGATTACCATTCAGGAAGAACAAAAGACCGCAGAATTGAAGAAATTTAATGAAAAATCAAAACTAAACAAATTTTAATTAAAAAAAAAATACCATGACTGGCCCCAAATGAAAATTTCAACCCAAAATTTTGTTAATTATTGTGTAATCTGCATTAAAACAAAATATGAAAGGAAATCCCCAAACTTGCTTAACACAACTCCAAATCCAACAAGACCTTTACAAATCATATAAATTGACACAATAATATTTCACAACACTAAATTAAAAAAAATTATAGATTCATTCTCAAAGTATGCCCAAGCTTACAAACTAAAATCTATTTACCGTTTCTTCTTCCGGGTTGGACCGTGTCAAATCGGTGTTAAATGCCGTGCTTTCGCACATCATGTGATGGCATCTTCAGGGCTGAAAAGAGAATGACTTCTGACGACTGTCGAAGCCTACGTGAACAAAAACTAAAATCTGTTCTAGAAATAGAAGTTGGAAATAAAAAAAAACTTATATTCTTTTCCCACCATGGAACCCCATAACAAATAACTTGTGACAATGGGAATACATTTAATAACACTTAGTAAAATAACTTCTCAATCTAAACAAAGTTAACATGTTCACAGAATCCAAACTCTAACGCACCAATAGAAAGATTTTACTCATCTTTAATTGAACACATATGACTTTTAGAAAATAGGAAATAATTAAAAATAAATAAAATGATTTAGTTGAAATAAAGGTTACTTGTGCAATTTTGGCTTATAATAAAACAATAAATTTTGTTACAGGACTAACACCTTTTGAAATATGAAGCAGACATATAAATGAAACAGACCCAACCAATGTAGAAGTTGAAAGATGACTAATTAATAATTACATAGATGTTCATTGAAAAAAATTAAAATTACTGTATCAACAAATAACGAAACAAATATTTTGACAAAAGAAAAAACATTTAAAAAGCATATATGAATAGAATTGACAAACTAATGCAAAGACCCTTACCAAGGAAAGTATTTATAGAAAATAAAACAGTCAAAACTAAAAAACAAATATAAACCTGAAATTTTAAATGAAACAGACACAAACAATATAGAAATATACAAGAAATAAATTGTTAGATTTAAATTCTATAAATATAGATTGAGTAAGTAAATGCAAATTTACATGAAATTAGAAGAATTAAGGATATATAGTAAGAAATCCAAATGTTATCCACTCTCTGTATTGAATGTTATTAAAGATTTAGAAACTTCTTTAAATTTTTGTAAATTTAAAACTTTTCATCCCAGTATTATGTCAATCCATGATCTAGTCCATGAACTTAAAAAGATAGAAAACTATCACATTAATTTATTACCTTTGTAAAGCATATCCTAACATATTAAAATTAGAATCTTTACTTAAATTATAAACTAGATATAGATCAAATTATTTATACTATCAAATTAACTATACATCTAAAGGATATTTATGAAATGTATAATATTTTTTCTATCTGAACACTTTATGAAAACCAGTATTTTACTATTACTCATAATTTTAAGTAAAATAATAGAATTAAATATTTAGAATATAATTGTAAAAAGGTTGAGTACTTTCACTGATCCAGCAGCTATATAACCTCTCACATCGCTGATGAGGAGAAGAAAACATCAACCCTCATTCAACCAGCTGTCTTCATTCAACATCATTTTACGAAACTGGAAATATCAGACCATATTCCATATAATATATATAANTCATCAAATTATATGCTTGATTATATATAATCACCCATGTTTAAAAAAAGATGGATATAAATAAGAGTAGATGAGGAAATTAAATCTCACACTATACTAGATTAATATTAAAATAATATTTATGTTAATACAAGACAGAGAATAATGAATTTAGAAGAAACATAATACTGCCTAATTTTGTATGAATATTCACTGGGAATATAAGCTGTGGTCATGCATGTTATTTTTCTACACAGTTGAGGAATTTATTATTGCAATAATCTGTGTTCATTAAAAAAACAAAAATTATATTCTTGTGATACAGCTGGAACAACTAGGTGAACTAGAATAGCTAGTGATCAATAAAATCCACTCCTTCTTTTTTATAACTATAAAATGTTGGGTTGATATCCCAATCAAAGCTTTATGAATTGAAGCCAAAATCACAGCCTTTCTCTCCTTCTGATTACATTTATTGAATAAATATATGGAATCAAAAACTTCACAATCAGATGATGAAAATTAAGGACAATTTAACTTTGTTTTTTCTCTTTGTAATAGTTCTGCAAGATATATACATTTAACTATGTCAGTAAGAATCAATTCATCCAATAGAATTATGGAGCAACAAATTAAAGAGAAGGCTTCTCTTTGCCTTACACCTGAAATAAACACCTATTTTCTGCTTACATAGCTGCGAAATAAAACACTGGCCTAAGTTTGGAACATTTCATCATTCAAATTAATTTCTTTTAGAGGTACATAAGTATCTTTCAGAGCATTAAATAGCTCAAGTCTGTTAACCCCCAAGGCTTACTAAATTTGATGAGGATTATATAAATTTTGAAAACTTGCATTAATTTTTTTTATTTTTTATAAAATTTATTATTAATTACTTTCTACATGTTTTGTATCTAGTAATGTTCTGGTTAATATTCACAGTATAAATTAATTTTAGGAAATTGATAATTTGTGA
>KZ809378.1:19246-42019 GCA_000696205.2 Oncopeltus fasciatus
TTGGACGAATGGGATATTATAATCTTGATGTAGGGTAGAGTTCGAGACGTAGTATGGAGCATTTGCAATAACTCTTAGGATTTTGGATTGGAAGGATTGTATTCGTTGGATATTGGAAGGCTTAGGGACACCCCAGAGTTCTGCACCGTATGTCCAGATCAGTCGTACTTATGTTTTATAGAGAGTCAGTAATAAACTGAATAATTAAAAGAGAAGGAATAACTCAGATGTGATCTGTGAACGCCTGCTTATAAGGCTATAGTCCGTGGCGTCTGTTGAGTTCTTGTCGTTTGATTTTTATATGTTGGCTCCAATTAAGTCGGGAGTCAAGTGAAACTTAAGGTAACGGACTGAATCAAGGAGGGGTAAAGGGATATTATTAAATGTGACATTATAGGGGGAATCTTTTCTTAGTTGAAAATTTACCTGTACGCATTTGGACTCATTTATCTTAATTTTCCATTTGCTACACCAGTGCTGAATGGCTTCTAGGTGGTTTGGTAGAATATTGGAAGCGGTTTTAGGATCAGGATGGGAAGTAAGGATTGCTTTGTCATCTGCAAGTAGGGCCAGTAGGGTATTAGGATACGTAGGGATGTCCGCAGTGTAAAGGAGCTATCTATTAATTGTTTGAAGATACATTTTACTTTTCAATATGACAACAAAGAAATTAAAATGGCATTTAGCAATTTTGAAATATATTTTTGAAAGTCCACTTTTACAACCAGTTAAATAATAATTATTCCATAATACGAATTTCACCAATTTAATACTGTCTGCAGATACCCCCAACCGATAAAAATCTTAAATAAGTCAATCCAAAAACTACTTACAATAACACATTAACCAATATCGCTTTCCTAACCAATTTTCCCTTTATTTACTTTTGGGACTTGCTTACTTTAATGAAGCATTGGACTTGAGCTTAGTTGTAGAAGCTTCTGTTTGACGAACATATTCGTAAATAAAGGATAAGGAACTTTTTGCAGCATAAATAGTAATGTAAATTATTTAACTTTAGAAATTTCATTTCTTCACCCAATACTAACATATGCTAAATATTTAAAGTTAATGGATAGCAATTCTTCAAACAAAAAAGAGTTTTTACTTCAAGTTCAGATTTTTATTTTATTCATTTTTAAAAAGCAAAAATATAGATTATGTCAAAGGATCATATTATAAATTTTATTTTTACTGCCAGAATCCTCAATTAGTTGTTTTCTGAAAAAATTNATAAGTCAATCCAAAAACTACTTACAATAACACAATAACCAATATCGCTATAGTTTCAATTTGTTTCTAGTTATTGGTTTAAAAAAAAAATTTATGTTTTCAAAAAATGAGTGCAAAGAGGTGGATATAGACTAAGAGTGTTAATCGCTCCCCCCCCCCCCTTACCACTCCTCTTCAGGTCGGTCTTCAATCAATCTCAGAGACATATAATTTTTCCTTTATTTACTTTTGAGACTTCTTGCTTACTTTAATGAAGCAGTGGACTTGAGCTTAGTTTAAGAAGCTACTGTTTGACGAACATATTCGTAAATAAAGGTTAAGGAACATTTTATAGCGTAAATAGTAATGTAAATTATTTAACTTTAGAAATGTCATTTCTGCACATATTTCACCCAATACTAACGTAAGCTAAATATTTAAAGTTAAAACATAGCAATTCTCCAAAACAAAAAAGAGTTTTTACTTAAAGTTTAGATTGTTTCTAGATTATTTAAATACAGTGTTTAGTTTATTTATTTTAAAAAGCAAAAATATAGATTGTGTCAACGGGTCATATTATAAATTTTATTTTTTGTTTTATTAACCTTCTCTTCTAAATTCTCTACTAGTTTGCCTGAGTAAAGTTGTATTGAATTTTAAGCCTAGAAACTATATCTGGGAAATTTTACTTGGGATTTATAGCAAAGAACTATACCTAAGAACTTTTATAAATATTAATTTTGTTGTGGTATATAAGCCCACGTAAATTTTAAACAATTAATGCGAGGGAATAGAATAAAAAATGTATCCCTGCCTAGGACAGATAGATTTTTTATTCTATTCCCTCTCATGAATTGTTTAGTTTTTTAAAGTTTGTTTGTATAGAAATTTTAGGAAAAACACATAAGAATATAAATAAAGAGTTGGAAAGTTTACATCTTGATGATGACTAGTGCTTTCCTTGCAAGCTCTTTCGCCTCTTGGCATTTTGTATGACCAAATTCATCATTTACTCTTATTTATGGCCATCGTTGACGATACATGGAAAATCTCCTTACATTACGCAGCTGCTGCAAGGCCGTATTACTTAGGTTTATATACATTTTATAATAAATACACATGTTCATTTTTTAAATGTAATGTCCATATGTACCTCATCTAAGGAGTAATAAAGATGAACAGTGCAACTCAGTAATTCTTTTATAGGTTTAATGAAAATAAAATAATTATTCTCTATAACATTTTAGAACATGTCTGTGTTAAAACAAAAAAATAAAATAATGTATATCCTTTTATAACATTTTAGCTAAATTAATGATAAATTGAAAGCTAGCAACCCGATTAATTCTCAAATTCTAGAAAACCAATAAGCGTTTTACCTTCACTGTCGCTCCTTGACAACCTTGCATTACTTGAAGTATTAATGCTGCCAGCATGTTCAGTCCCTGTTATAAACAAAATTTAAATATATAATTAATCTATAAAATAAATTTTTAAATAATTTACTAAAATAACAGTATTTACTCTATTACAGATACTTCAATATACTGGTCCTATTTGGGGTAATACCAAATAAAAATAACTCTTGGTTCACATACTACTCCCATCTACAAGGGAAATAGGTCACTAACAGTATTTGGCTTTTTTCATGTGAATTAATGACAAATAAGTTCATTAAAAAGAGAAGAAGAGTTGCGCAGGAATTCGACCACTTCAGACTAGGACAGGGGAGGAAGATTCCTACACCCATCCAATGCCTCCCTTATCGTTACCCCTAACTTAGCATATGACTTTTTCTTATATAATTTGTTTTCAATATATAACACCTCTTTCTTTTGTAATTAACTAAACTCAAAGATAACTAGGGAGTTAGGAATCTGTGCAGGATAGAGTTTGGGCTAAAGGATTGGGGATGCAAAAAAAGGTCAGAGTGGAATTTATTAAAACGGGTTATAATGACGTCTTTAAGAAAAGGGATTTCAAGGTCGTTGTAGAGTGAGGAGTTTGTAACGTAATAGGGTGCATCAAGAATCGGACGCTGACTAGGTGCCATCATCGCGGTGGAGAGGAAAGGTGGGGAGTGATTTTTGAGGATTTTTCTGGTGGAAGACCAGTGGGATTTATCTTCCGTTGTGAATCAGGATAGATGATAGTTAAATTCCTTGTTGTGATATGATCTGAGTTTCCTTGTCACTTAACGGCTCAGTTTAATATATGCTTGGTGGTCGGATGGGAGTCATGTTCTCTGCCANTGTGTTAGCCTCCATTGCAACTACTAAGGTCATAGTGGGAGGGGCTATCTACAGATTGCCACCCCATTTTAAACACCCATGGCTCAGGACAAGCTTCTATTTATAAACAAAAGATTGACCTGGGAGGGATTTGAACCTTCGGCGAGACCCGTACGGATCCCCTGGGCTAGCCTGGCGCCCCCACTTTTAAATTATAAAGAATTTTTTTTAAGTCAATCTATCGTTGCAAATTATTTTATACTTTGAGCTAAACCGTGAATCTTTTTAAAAGGGGTGTGTTTAGCTCAAGGAGCGTGTTTAAAAAGGTATATATATATACTCCTTTAAAATTTTTATATTATGAATTGGGTAATTTAGCTTCATTTTCAAATGTTAGGATAGATTTATTTTCGGTTGATATCGAAACTGTGAATAGAAAAATCGTCAATATATACATTATTATTGGTAAAAAAAAAAATTTATGTTTTCAAAAAATGAGTACAAAGAGGTAGATATTTAAGAATAGACTTAGAGTGTTTTCGCTCCCCCGAACCCCTCCTCTTTTGGTCTGCCTTCAACCAATCTCAGGGACATATAATTTTCCCTTCATTTATTTTTGAGACTTCTTGCTTACTTTAATGAAACATTGGACTTGAGCTTAGTTTAAGAA
Organism: Oncopeltus fasciatus; assembly: GCA_000696205.2. Classification (NCBI taxonomy): domain Eukaryota; kingdom Metazoa; phylum Arthropoda; class Insecta; order Hemiptera; family Lygaeidae; genus Oncopeltus; species Oncopeltus fasciatus. The sequence goes on from KZ809378.1 coordinate 23,360, forward strand.
GCTACAGTTTGACGAACATATTCGTAAATAAAGGTTAAGGAATATTTTACAGCATAAATAGTAATGTAAATTATTTAAATTTAGAAATGTCATTTCTTCACCCAATACTAACTTAAGCTAAATATTTAAAGTTAAAAGATACCAATTCTCCAAACAAAAAAGATTTTTTACTTAAAGTTTAGGTTTCGGATAAATCCTAACAAAATTGTAAATTATTTCAACCACTTTAAGATCGATCATATCAAGTCTTAAGTTAACTTATTTTTATAAACAATGGAAGATGGTATAAGCATACATACCACACATACAAACAGGCATGTAACATATGTACATACAGACACACACACACACACACATATATTTATTTATTTCAATACCTTAAAGACTATTTAATTATTTTAAAATTAATTAATCACATTATTCCAGGAGTTAGAAAAAACATTTTTGGAACTTTATTATCACATTAGTTACAATTTTCATTTAAAGTTTACTAAATTTAACTAAATTAAACTGAATTAAACTGTAATTCTCCCGATCCCCCTACAATCCAGCAATTAGTTTGAAATGAGACCACCAGAGTCTCAAGAGGAAATACCAGCAACTTAGTCAGAGATTAATTGGTTGGAAGGAAGTATGTGGATGCACAGTAAGTTTTGTATTGAATGGTGTGTGGAGTTCAATGGAGTCACTCAAGGATTGAATGATAATGTAACTTTATGAGGTAAGAAAACTCAGTAGAAATTTTGTAACTAAACTTAGTAATTAAGTTAGAATAAAAATACTAATTTACCATAACTACATATAACTAATTAAATTGATATTAGAATAAGTAATCATATTGATCACAAAGAGAAATTGGTGTTAATTTTTTATCACAAATAAGTAAACCCAGAAATTAAAGATAACAATTGAATCTACTGCCCTTATTAACTAATATATTAATTAATATAAAATCAAAATTAGTTACAAATAAATAATTATTAGGTACAAATAAATTAAATGTGCGTATTTACAACGAGGCCTCAAGATAACTTGTTAATCACTGTCACACATTACTTATCACTGTTATTGGCACTGTAAAAGCTACGACCAGCCCGACGCTCTGCAGTAACTGACATAGACGGAGACTAAACTTATCACTGACTTGGGAGGTTGCTGGTGAGCTGCCTTTATAACTTCGTGGAAGTGAAGAGGAAGGCCTAGAAGGATTTTCAAGTAACCCGACTCCTCTTCACTGACCAAAGGAAACAGATGTAATTCTTCAATAGCCCCTTCCCGTACAGGTCTGGTCCTCACACAACCTACTTCTCTAGTCCTTTTACATTTAAGTAAAGAAAAGTATTGTAAAACTATATTAAGAAGGTAAATTTAAATCTTTCTCTGCAAAGTGGTTACATTTTTTGAGAAGTATAAGACGAAAACATTTAAAGAAAACATATCAGCTACTTTATCATGAAATGAATTAATTATGTCTTATCCATTGTAGATGTATCAATGCTAATAATTTCCTATGAGAAAATAAGACAGGTTGAATTTGATTGGGAAGTCTTTTAATAGACATGTTCGTTACGGGTTGAAAATTCATTTTGAGACTGCTATTTAATATATATTTCTGATTCGAGAGGTAAGAGGCAAGTAGTCAATATGTCGTCACCTCCTCCATTCCTAGGACTGGTAATGGGAACCATTCGAGAAAATTGACCACCTCCTTCAGGAAGTCGTGACTACAAAAGACAAGGAAGAGTATTTAACAGATTAATTGGTAATATATTCCTCCAATGGGAATACGCTACAGCTAGAAGTTGAAAAGAACAAAAGGCCCTCGGAGTAAAGGTTTGGGGGGGGGGGGGTACTTAACCCGAATAAACATAATAAAGAACCGAGACAAAAGCAAAATAGAGATTGCGTAAAAAAAAAAAAAATATATGCATCGGGGTTTTATTTGGCTTTATAAATTTTATGGCAAAGGGGGCATTAGCATAGACCCAAAAAAGAGCACCTTGGAGTATTTATTTTCCCTGAGCTCAGTAATACGTGGATACTCACTCAAATCCTAAAAGAATACCAAGAGTCCGGTAAATATTTTTAAAACAATATGCAGCATATGTTATAAGAACGTGAAAAATCAAAATCAGTAATGAAACAGATGAAATGGATGGGTCAAATAACCTCTTAATAATAAGGCTAGATCCGACTGGACTATGGACTATATAGGTGGTGTAGGCGCTCGGACGCTATAGCCCTGACATCACTTGAAAGTGAGTGGCAAGAGAAAGTGACAAGTGAAGGAAACTCTAGCTAAAGATGGAAGATAAATACCTCTGTGTTCCAGTATGTTTGGTCGACAAGGAGAATTTACTAGTACCTGTGAAATTATCTTACATAGTTAATTAAACTGTATTTACCGTTTCTTCTTCCGGGTTGGACCGTGTCAAATTGGTGTTATTTGCTGAGCTTTCGCACATCATGTGATGGCTTCTTCAGGGCTGAAAAGAGAATGAGAGTTGTAAAAGAGAGATTTTTTGAAGTTAAATTAAACTGTGTTTAAGTAGTGTTCGACGGTCTCCAGGAATATACAAAAATACTTCTCCCTCATTCTACTTTCAGCCCTGAAGAAGCCATCACTTTGCAAAAAAGTAACTTTGCAACATGGTCAAGCTCGGAAGAAGTATTAGTTAATAACTATTTTGGCCATTTACACTTATTTGTAATGTGGAGGTTAAAGTATATAAATATTTATTTGGTTGTGGTTTATTATCCCACTTAAATTTTAACATTTAATGAGAGGGAATAGAATAAAAAAAATCTATATTTCCCAACCAGGACTCGAACCCTGGATAAGTATATCGAGATAAGACCTCGATCCAGGTTCGAGTCCTGGCTGGGACAGATAGATTTTTTTATTCTATTCCCTCTCATTAATTGTTAAAGTTTATATTTATATTTCTGATTCTTTTATTAATAGCTATTCATTCATCGTTCAAGAATTGCTTCTACAGCGTACACAGAACTGGGTTGTCGAAAGTAGCTTATTGAAAGAACCTATATAACCTTCTTACTCTGCATTCATTGGAAAAGTTTCATACGAGAAGGAAAAGAGAAAATCTCTATGTACTTTTCTTGGATATCAGATCTTCTTTTTATACGGTAGAAGCAAACTTATCTATAAATTGTATCAGCTGGGAGTCTAGCCGAGTGGTAAAAACGCCAGGAAACTTATACGAAGACACAAATTGTTGTGTGTGGATTAAGGAAGGCCTCAGTGAATACTTTGATATATATATATATATGTAAGTATATGCAGGTCGAAAGCAAGGAAATTTATTTAGTTCGTCGGGGTTCGTCATCTACGTAAATTATGCTGTTGAAGATGTGTGTCATCAAAATTGAAGCCCACGCTTCATATCGTTTTCTTCGCAAAAACTCTGCAGCTTGATAAAGAAAAATAAATACCTAATTTTCTCAATATCTAAAATAATGAAAAATAACAGATAAGCAAAAATATCAATGAAACTGACCTTCAATAAGAGTAGTCGTATTTAAATTATGAAAAATGGTTTTGGAATGGTCAGCTGAAATTCAAATTTTTTCGACCTTATAGGGGGTAAAAAAAATCCCAGTATATGGGGCCAAAGTAATCCCAAAGAGGACTCTTGTAGTATATACGATAAGCTATCTCAAACAAAAATAAAGTATTAGCGCAATACAGAAAGACCTAATTAAATGTAACAAAGTATCTTTCTCAGCTAAAATTAAAGCTTTCAACTGGGTAGGTTTTCTGTGGTACTAAGCTTAAGTTTGACAAGGAAAACGTGGTCATGAATTCTCTCTCCGAGAAAATATTCAAAATTAAGTTATTTAGGCAATGAAAAAACTTGAAGTCCCTGATTCTAATAAACACTTTGGATATTTGAGTAAATTCGGAACAACAAGGTACCCTAAAATACTATTTGTTGAAAAGTTATACTAAATAGAAGCTTTGCTGAACATACCAAGTAATTTATAGATCAGTAAAATTCAATAACTTTACAGAATACGACACCGATGAGTAGAATAACATATTGTTATGGGCTTCTGGTCAAAAGAAATTAACACCAAAATAATTGAATAACCAAAAAAATAAACTTATAGTTAATCTGTTACAATAAATAATATTGACACTAAAAACCGCCTCCTTCAGGAAGTCGTGACTACAAAAGACAAGGAAGAGTATTTAACAGATTAATTGGTAATATATTCCTCCAATGGGAATACGCTACAGCTAGAAGTTGAAAAGAACAAAAGGCCCTCGGAGTAAAGGTTTGGGGGGGGGGGGGTACTTAACCCGAATAAACATAATAAAGAACCGAAACAAAAGGAAAATAGAGATTGCGTGAAAAAAAAAAAATATGCATCGAGGCCAGTTAGTTTTAGGGCATTAGCATAGACCCAAAAAAGAGCACCTTGGACTATTTATTTTCCCTGAGCTCATTAAAACGTGGATACTCACTCAAATCCTGAAAGAATACCAAGAGTCCGGTAAATATTTTTAAAACAATATGCAGCATATGTTATAAGAACGTGAAAAATCAAAATCAGTAATGAAACAGATGAAATGGATGGGTCAAATAACCTCTTAATAATAAGGCTAGATCCGACTGGACTATGGACTATATAGGTGGTGTAGGCGCTCGGACGCTATAGCCCTGACATCACTTGAAAGTGAGTGGCAAGAGAAAGAGACAAGTGAAGGAAACTCTAGCTAAAGATGGAAGATAAATACCTCTGTGTTCCAGTATGTTTGGTCGACAAGAAGAATTTACTAGTACCTGTGAAATTATCTTACATAGTTAATTAAACTGTATTTACCGTTTCTTCTTCCGGGTTGGACCGTGTCCAATTGGTGTTATTTGCTGAGCTTTCGCACATCATGTGATGGCTTCTTCAGGGCTGAAAAGAGAATGAGAGTTGTAAAAGAGAGATTTTTTGAAGTTAAATTAAACTGTGTTTAAGTAGTGTTCGACGGTCTCCAGGAATATACAAAAATACTTCTCNCTACACATATGATCAGCTTCAGAGGCCCTACCCTTCTGATAAAACCCCCTAAGAGCCCTGCTTTACCTGAATTAAACTAAACACCTAAAAATGCCAACTCTCATTGTTTATTTATTTTTATTCTTCAGACTTCATTATCTCCATCCAAGGACATAGATGCTTTTGAAATTATGGAGAGTCCACTGCACTCACGGCTAGATGTCGCAATCTATTTCAGCATTAATGGCGATCTACTAATACCAAAAAAGAAATGTGAATTTTTTATAAATACCAATAAGAAGAATATCAACCGAATAAGAACAGTAAAATATCCTAATTTTCTTATTTTACACACTCAAACATTACATTTTGCATTAATCTTTTAATTATTTTTACAACCGGGCGAGCCTGCCAGAAAATAAAATAACTAATAATTGACATTTTTAAATAAGGATATTTTTAATTTTTAGTCTTTTGATGAAAATACATTAAATTAGTATAGTAGAAAATAACATAACTATGCAGTAATGGATGTATTTCTTGGAGGAAAACTTTTAAAAAATCTACAACATTTTCACTAAAATTTTCTCATAAGATAATGAAAAGATAAATCTAGTTGAATTTGTTTTTTAATTGTTACGTATTGATAAAATATTATTAATACTCACATGGAGATTAATATTAATACAAAGTAATAAAAGTAAATGAACACAAAATATCACATTATTTATAGAAAATTGTGCCATTTCATAAAAGCCTAAGAAGAGATATATAATAAAAAATATTACTTGATTTAGAATTGAAGGATTACAAAAAGAAGAATCTCCATTAGTACGATTGAATGAATCGTTAAATATCTAACGAAGAAATTTAACTTTAATGGATATTATCTGTTTATTTTCTGAAGGCCAAGATAAATGCGGAATTACATTTGAAAGTTATTTATTTTTCTTCCTAACTCGTTATATTTAGAATCTTTATCCATTAATTTCAAAGCCATTTCTACAATAATGACAACATATCAGACTCCAACAATTCAAGTACCTCTTGTCTACTACTATAGCTTCATTAAGTAAGATATAACGACAAATTTCATACATACTCTACAGTAAATATGTTAAATATTTAAAAAGTCCAAAGAGAAAATTGATTGGTTAAGTAAGCGCCTCCTCGGCAGAATTATCACTTAAAACGGAGAAAATACACGAGCCGAATCATTGACGTGAAAGCACACGCTTGCGTAGATTTATTGAGTTCTCGGGTAGGGTTAAAAAGGAAAAGAGTTACGCAAAACAAAAAAATGTTCAAGTAGCAGGGTTTTTATGTTAGAGTCCTCTAAATATTTCAGGAATCCCAGGACCTCCACACTGAAACACCAACTAAGAAAACTCCCATACGCAAACACACATGTTCCTTCCAGCCTTCCCCCACTACTTTCTCTCACTAGGGACGCAAAACGTCTATTGTACCGTTTAGTTTATAGCGAATTGTGGTCGGATGACTGAGGCACTGTTGATGTCGTCTCCGAACGGCACGGTCACTACAGTAGAGACTGTCGAGGTCGTATTTCAAGAGCGGATTGTAGAAGCTATAAAACCCGGCTTATCTTTCCCAACGAAACTCGCTGCACTATAATTTAGTCAGGGCGTTGGAAGACTGACGCCCACCGCTTCAATACCCACATGGAGGCCGCACAGACCCGGATTATTCGGCATTAGCCTTTGATAAATACTGCTCACCCACATCCAAAAGTAAATTACGCTCATATAAAATAGAGTAGGTATCAAATTTATTCAAAAAATAGTTGTAGAAATGTATTTCAAATTTAGCGTATCGCGAAAGGTTATAAGCTATTGAAGTTATTCTCAAGAAAGAATTTTTTTTTGTAAATTGTTTTTTTTGTATCAACCATGATCGAACCCCAACAAATGTTATACTAAAAATCTTCAAAGACTCTCCACATCATCTTTATATGTAATTGTAACAAGCCAGGTTAATTTTTAAAGAACTAGTGGCTAGCAGAGCATTTACAGATATTACAGATATAAACACACTTGTAACTATGTATATATATATAGGGAGAGAGGGAGAGAGATTGAGAAAGAGAGAGAGAGAGAAAGTCTACAACTACTACTACATACTCACTTCGTCTTTTCCTTCCTTCGTTGAAAATGTTTTTACGGTGCAATGTTTAGTTAAGGCTTTAGAATCAGATTTTTTTTCCATTTATAAAAGATATATTTAATAAGTGTAGAGATTACATGAGATGAAAACATTTAATAACTCTGATCCTGAGAATTCGCTTAGTTGAATAACGGAATTATTTTTTTCTTAGGTAACCTACTGGAGTAAGATTATGAAAATTTTAGTCTGATAACTATCGACATGATAAAGTTTACATTTCTAAAAGTACATCTCTCAATTGTGTTTGTCTCCTTATGAAATTACAAAATGTTTTTCTCATAGTTTTTTTACGTATAAGAACTTGGAATTTATATTCAAATTTGAATTTTAGAATCAACCATAATAAGTAATTCTTTTAAATAAATCTTTATGAGCGAAAATGTATAATGTAATATCTTCGTTCTTATTTACGTTACATAAAAAGATTTTGTAACATAATAGTGTAGAATCATACTTTTAATGTTGATTACATATAACATTTTTTAACATGTCCACTTTTCTTTTCCAGCCAGTCTAGAGCAAGGTTTAGTGGTCATAACTTTACGCTGAATTGCGTATTCTACACTTATTTATATCCGTCTTAAATGAAATATGGGAAATTTGCTTATATTACCTAGTCCTGCTTGACAGAATCAATGTGTTTAGTGATATATCAATCGATTTAGGATTTATTACGAATTTCTATTTAATTATAATTATAATAAGTGAACATCACTGTGCAGGGAGAAGGGGCCCATCGACCCCACTCCCAATAAGTTAAGGCATTAAGGCCCAGGAGGTCGCGAGGCCATCTCCGTTTAAGTCGCCGGGGAGGATTATAAGGATTGGAGACCAACGACAGGGATTGGGCATGTGAATAAGGATGAAATTGAAATTTACTATGGAAGAGCTTGAAGCGAGTGGAAATGAGATCTTGGACGAAAGTAATATTAAAGTCGTGATGAAGGGTAGAGTTGGACACATAATATGGAGCGTTTGCAATTATTCTGAGTATTTTGGACTAAAATGATTTTATTTAGTGGATATGGGAAGGCTTAGCGGCACCCCACAGTTCTGCACCGTAGGTCCAGATTGGTCGTATTATGGACTTAAAAATGGTCAGTTTGTCTTCTGATGTGAGCTTTGATCGTCTAATTAGAAGGCTGTATAAGAGTCCGTTGCGTCTGTTGATTTATTCAATTTTTATATAAATAAAAATATGATATAGTTACCATAATGTTTATTATTTAATATATGTAGTCGTTCAAGAACACTGCTATCCTGTTCAAATGGGATTTTATGTTAAAACCTAGTAAACCAAGAGAAAATAACTTGTCAGGTGTGAAAGTTGTGTTTTGAAAACATTGATCTAAGGGGAATCTAGATCTAAGGGACTTTGACAAATGTTGAAATCTGTGTAAGTTGTAAGGAGTAGATCTCCTTCACTCTCTCTCTCTCTCTCTTCTGCCTGGGGAGGAATGAGAGACACTGATGAGAAACGGTAACATTTCCGATCCGGACATTTTTCTCCTCCAATCTGGGGTTTAGCGAAGGGGTTGGGAGTTGGGGGTGTGTGTGAGCGAGAAGACGTAGGAGAGAGCCCGCTAGAGGAGCCCAGCCCCCCAACTAGATGGAGCTCGCTGGTTGAAATGCACTCCATGCCCGGCCTACTATATTTCAGCAGGTCCCCATCATATGTTTCCTGTGTCAGAGCCCCGTGCCTCCTACCCGACGATCTAATGGGCCGTACGATTCGACGAATGAAAAATGGCGCCATGAATATCAAATGGATGTTCTCCGCCGGGCCGTTCCGCTGCACGGAGGCTCCCCTCCCTGCGCCTCTTCAACGCCTCCTGTACCCTGACCTACTTGAAACTTTTATAATTCCCATACCTTTGCGCCGAGGTGGCAGACGCACCATTGCTTCGTCCGCCATGAATTATTCCCTTTTTCTAAGACAGGAAAATTGCTTCTAGGGTACAGAAATTATAGTAATTGCAACCCCTCTCGATTCAAGTGTCACCTAAGAATAAACCTAAACTGAATTTACAAAGAATCAGAAATTGTAAATAATATCTTAATCAGTATTTAATACTAACAGTTAAATCACTTAATATTACCCCAAACTTTTAAATCAATATTTTTCTAACAAAAAAATAAAACTAATAATATTTAATTAACATTAAAAAGTGATTGTCGTATGTTGCCTGAAATAAATTTTTATTGTACAAGCAATTTCATAATTTCATTACGGTACCTTGGGAAGGATCAAACATTGCATTGATCAGGCCATTAGGAAACTTAAATAAAAAATGGTCTATTTACCAATACTTCTTCCGAGTTCAACTGTGTCTTGGAGTTTATAGGTACCAAGCTTTCGCACATCGTGTGATGGCTTCTTCAGGGCTGAATGGAGAAAGATCACACGATTTGCGAAAGCCCTGCACCTATAAACTCCAAGAAACGATTGAACCCGGAAGAAGTATTGGTAAATATGTCTGAGGACCGTGGAAGCCTACGTGAACAAAAAATGGTCGGTTTAATATATGAATACAAAAAAAATAGGTGTTATTTTATTATTTATACTTGCCAACATTTTAGCGTAACTATAAAGCATCATTAGTGCTGAAAATGACCACCAAATGGTAAATATGATTGAGATTTTTAAATAAAGGAGTGAAAAGAAAAATATAAAATAAAGTCGCAACATAATAAAATAATATTGAAAGCTATTTCAGAGGGATGTAAAAATATAAGGAATTTAAAGGAAAATTTATATATAGCACAGGAACTGAATACGACAAAAGCTGACTTTTATATAGTTATGCACTTCCTTTATTAGTATGGAGGCCTAAATTGACAGTATGAAGTTTTGACTTCAATTGTTTTTATCAAGTTATCGTTGAGGAATAAAAAGGAGTGAACGATAATGGAGAGTAGGAATGGCAAAAGTTATGTATGAGGGGTGAAGGAGAAATATTATTGGGGTGGAAAAATCGTACATTTTGAATATTAGGCTTGTTATCGAGGGAGAGAAAAAAACCCTTGAGTATGGGGGTGCAAAAGGGGTGAAGAAACATTCTTCCTGATATTGATAATTTGATAGGGGTGGTGTGTCTGATGGGGGGGTAGTGGAAGTGAAGGAGAGTTGACGAGTAGGGTCTGGAAAACTACACATCATGATTTCCAAGAAGTATATCAAGGAACGGGATCATCTTATTCACATTCAATAGTAAATCTAAGATGGTAGTGACACAAGATGAAAGATTATAATATCTGAGGTATTATCTCGGATTTGAGGAATAATAACTTAAGAACTTTCACATATTTTTCAATAAAGCTGGTGTCCTTGGCGAATCGAGAACTTTTGATTAGTTCAATTGTTAGTTTTATTTATATTTTCTTTTTTTAATTATTATTACAAAGTATTGGCAATAATATGCAGTGATTAGTTAAATCATATATAAGTTTTTAAGGATTCAACATCCCTGTGGTCATGCAAGGAGTATTTTTTTACCTTACAACGAGTATTCCTTTATTATAATATGTAGGGCAAGCTTTTTGGAGGAATATTTAAAATTAGAGAAGCAAAATTATTTATGTCAGTTTAATAAAAATAACATTTTTATGAGTTCATTCAAGATAACAAAATAACAGAGAAGAAATTGAATATTATATAAAGGCCAATTAGNGAAACATTCTTCCTGATATTGATAATTTGATAGGGGTTGTTGTGTTGGGGGGGGGGGGGGGTGGGGAAGTAAAGGAGAGTTGACGAGTAGGGTCTGGAAAACTACATATCATGTTTTCCAAGGAGAAGTATATCAAGGAACGGGAGATGATCATCTTATTCACATTCAATGGTAAATCTGAGATGGTAGTGACACGAGATGAAAGATTATAATATCAGAGGTATTATATCGGATTTGAGGAATAATAACTTAAGAACTTTCACATATTTTTCGATAAAGATGGTGTCCTTGGCGAATCGAGGACTTTTGATTAGTTCAATCAGAGTAATGTAAATTATTTCAGAAACTAATTAAATACACAGGCAAATCCTGGCCCCTTTAGTAAAAAAACTGGTCCTGAAAAGTAAAGCTAGCCACAAAATAGAGAAAAGGTTCTAAAATAAGCTGAGTTTTCTTACTAACCAATTATTATTAAGAATCTTAGGGAACTTATCTATGGAGACATTGGTAAATGTAGAAACTTGACCCAAGTCATTAAATGTAAGAAGGGACTTGATGTTTGGGTTGTAAAGAAAGGAGTTCTTTTGGAAGAGTTGGAAAATGAAATTACTGGAATTCCAAGCAAATGATCAATGAAACTCAAAACGGGTTTGTCTATTGATGAAAGATATACTCTATGCGTGTGGAGGGTTACATTGGATGTAAAGTGAATGTACAAATGATCATCAACGGTACTGAGGAATTGGTTCCGATTATATTGGGTCATCGTGCCACGCAAGGTACCGAGGGACTGATAAGGAAGATAAAAGAGGTAAAGTCGGTGAGAGAGAGAGGAGACAAAGAAGGAGGAGGGATCGAGGTTGGGAGCAGACAACCCATGACAGCCGGTTTGAGGGCAATCTCCGGTCTGATGACAAGTTAATCTAGGAAAATCTGGTAGTTATGTGAAACGGAAAGTATCTATAGGATTTTAAATATTAATTCAGTTGTGGTTTATTATACCACGCAAGTTTTAAACAATTAATGCGAGGGAATAGAATAAAATATCTATCTGTCCCAGCAAAGACTCGAACCTGGATCTCCTGCTTTCTGGGCACGAAGGCTTACCTATAAACGACCAGGACGAGCAAGATAACTTATTAAATTCCCAACACATAGCGAGAGTCTAACCTACGAAAAAGACGAATACATCGTCTTATTCTTGGAGCTCCAGGTTCGAGTCCTGACTGAGACAGATTTTTTATTATATTCCTTCGCATTAATTGTTTATCTTTAGGTTTATTTCTTACTCCTATTTCACCACTACTCGAAATAAACTTCAAACATTGCTTCTTTTTTTGTAATTTTTCTTTTAAACACTATTCATGAATTACATCCTGCACAGCGTGCTTTTTGTTGTCTCAAAATATATAGTAAATATGTACAAATTAAATAATAATATACAATATAAAGTAGTTTATACTATTTTCATCAAATATTAATTATTGTTTGAAGTAATGCATATCATGCTGATCTTTTGGTAATATCGGAGAAACTAGAGGGAATAGAGTATTTCAAAGTAGGTAGTTGTTTCAAATCAAAGAATGTATGAACGCAACATAAAAGTATAAATAAAAGACAGTTAAAATAAACTTATCAAAATTCCGCTAATATGAAATATTATTATTTGTTCCTGANTTTTTTTTTTTTTTTTTTTTACCTTCCAACGAGTATTTCTTTATGATAATATGTAGGGCAAGCTTTTCAGAGAAATATTTAAAATTAGAGAAGCAAAATTATTTATGTCGGTTTAATAAAAATAATATGAGTTTATTCAAGATAACAAAATAACTGAAATAAATTGAGTATTATATAAAGGCCAATTTGAAAAATCCTTATTATCTAATTATTTTTGGTAAATTGAATTAAACATTAAAAATAAATTTATTATTATTTTTACAGCTAACTTTCGAGCTATAGTTTAAATAATTAATATTCCCTTAAGTTGTCATCTTTGAAGTAAATAAATAGTATAACTGATGAAATGTTGGGCTGGAGTTGTGGACTCGGGCAAGAAGATAACGAATAATGGATTTGAGAGAATATCTAATATATAGAAGCTACTTCCTTCTGGAGTTTTGCTTGCAGAGAAACGTTGAGAAATTAGGAAATTCTATTTATATATTCCCACAGAATTTAAGCTACATTAATTCCTGAGAATTTTAATAGGAATTTTAAATACTTCCCAAATTCCTTCCAGTAGAGAAAAAGGTCAGTTTTCATTTATTTAAAAAAAAATAATAACAAAATGAAATTTCCTCATTGTTTTTAAACCCTTTCTTTTTTTTTCTTTTTCAAGAAAACTAAAAAGTATACTCGTCATAGAAAAAGGCAATCACCCTACCAAATAAATACTTCGGACAATTAAAATATCTAGTCAAGCTAGTTATTTTATGCAATATGAAAATAAAAAGTTTTTGAATTTATTATAATTTTTATGAGAGGGCTAGGTTGGGTCCATATATATATATACCGCAGAATAATTCGGGCAGCGGATCTTTACACAAATAAATAATCAATATAAAATTTGCTGACTAGCAAATAGGATCGAGAAGGAAAAAATCAAAAAAGTTTTAACAAAGTTAATTTTCACAGCTTTATTTGCCTCTTTACTGATTGGTTATTGCTAACTACAACGATTCTAATACTAATGAAGGAAATGAGAGAAGATGTTTCCAATAAAGCCGAAACGCAACACTAATTACACTTTTACACGCATGTCTTTATACATGCAAGTTATACTTTTTAGCCTATGCCATGATAATGATATTGATATATGGGAAGATTAATGTATTAACTTGAAGCAAATGTTTCAGATAAAAGATATTATGCCAATAGGGTTAAAAAATAAAACCTATACTTCGCACTTTTTTTTTAACCTTTGCTTGTCGAGCGCTTTCAGAATTGGTGCTTCCATCTTCAGAGGTCAGTCATCTCTAGTGCTCCAACTTTGGCAGTTCTAGGTGAACTGTTGTAGCTCTAGGAGTAGATTTTATTTTTTATAAGCGAGATTGTCATCAAATACACCACCAGCAGAAATTTCTATTTCTCTTCTTTTCTGAAAAAAAAAAGATAATATGCCATATTTTGTTCGTGAACTAAACTCAATAATTATCATTTTATTATTATATGTTCGTCAACTCCATTCGTATGTTCATCTGTCCTCATAGATTTCGAAACGGTGGTAAACATGTTGACTAACGTACAGTAAATTTTGAAGCCTTATCCACACAATCATTGTAGGAAAGAAAATTTGGAATAGTAAATTATGGTGAAAAAGAAATTGGTATGGAATACTATTGGTGTTGTAAGTTCTACATTCGGTCTTCTTCATGATTTTCTCTATGAATTGTATATTTTAAGCCTTAAGAATTCGTTTAAAGAAATCAGTAAATATCACTGTATATAGCAGTAAAAATCTCCAAAATTTATTGTATTGCATTATTGTAAAAACATGCATATCATTTATTTTATTCTATTTATTTATTGAATTATGGTTGCCATTGAGTTCTCTTATACCCTTTAGTTAGTATAGAAGAAACAATTACAAAAAAATATACTGTTGGGAGTATATTTGCAGGAAGATACATATTACTTTCACCAAAACAACTCTCATCTATTTCAACTGTCATAGTCTCCCCACAAGAACNAATTTACTGTCTAGCAAATAGGATCGAAAAGGAAAAAATCAAAAATGTTAACAAAGTTAATTTTCACAGCTTTCTTAGCCGATTTACTGATTGGTTGTTGCTAACTACAACGATTCTAATACTTATGAAGGAAATGAGTGAAGATGTTTCCGATAAAGCCGAAACGCAACACTAATTACACTTTTACACGCATGTGATAAGGCTGATATATACTTGCAAAAAAACAATATGTATGTGTTTATACATGCAAGTTATACTTTTTAGCCTATGCCATTATCAATATGGGTAGTATTAATATATAGTATTAACTTGAAGCAAATATTTCAGATAAAAAATATTATGCTAATAGGGTTAAAAATAAAACCAATACTTTGCACTTTTTTTTAAACTTTTGCTTGCCGAGCGCTTTTAGAATCTGTGCTTCCGTCTTCAGAGCTCAGTCACCTCTAGTGCTCCAACCTTGGCAGTTCTAGGTGCACAGTGGTAGCTCTAGGAGTTGGTTTTATTTGATAAGCGAGATTGTCATCAACTTCGCTACCAGCGCAAATAGAAAAAAAAAGATAAAATGCTATATTTTGTCCATGAATTATACTAAACAATTATCATGTTATTATTATTTCTTCCTCAATTCCATTCGTATATTCATCTGTCCTCATAGATTTCGAAACGGTGGTAAACATGTTGACTAACGTACAGTAAATTTTAAAGCCTTATCCACACAATCATTGTAGGAAAGACAATTAGGAATAGTAAATTATAGCGAAAAAGAAATTGGTATGGAATACTATTGGTGTTGTAAGTTCTACATTCGGTCTTTTTCATGATTTTCGCTATGAATTGTAAGGTTTTAGCCTCAAAAATTCGTTTAAAGAAAGCAGTAAATCTCACTGTATATAGTAGTAAAAATCTCCAAAATTTATTGCATTATTGTAAAAACATGCACTTCATTTATTTTATTCTATTTATTTATTAAATTATGGTTGCCATTGAGTTCTCTTATACCCTTTAGTTAGTATAGAAGAAACAATTACAAAAAAATATACTGTTGGGAGTATATTTGCAGGAAGACACATATTACTTTCACCAAAACAACTCTCATCTATTTCAACTGTCATAGTCTCCCCACAAGAACAAAAAAGCATCCAGAGAAACTCCCCTAGCACACAACTCGTTTATAAAGTTCCATAACGTATTGTTATATCCCGTGTTTTACTGGAATTCTTCTTTATAGCAATTGGAGAGGAGAAATACTTATTAATTTATAGTTCAATTACTTTATTCAGTTAAGTATTTTTATATTCTCATTTTAAACTCTCAAGTCACACTATTCTATTAGTCATTGAATAATATGAAAATATCACTACTCCTAAGGAAGCATGAATGGAGAATGTAATGATTTAACATGACTCCAATACCAAAATTAGTCTCTTAGAATTGGTACATATAATTCAAATAAGTAATCAGCTTTTATATTTATTGCTGTTATATGAGCTTGATTTTAAGGATTAAATGAAACTATCAAGAAGTCTTTCCCATAAAATATATAAATATATTCCCGTAAAGGGTTATCTTCAGAAACGCTAAAAAAAAACAATAACAAATAAACACTTTATTATAAATATTATTACCCGAGTTAAATTTGTTTATGATTTTTAACAAGATGAACGTCTAAAAAGTACTAGTAATCTATTTTTAAAAAAACTTGATATATTTGGCGCCAAAACTGTTCTCTATCCGTCTGCATGAAGATACCGGTATTTTGACTAACAAGGTAGTCCTCACAGGAAAATCCTTCTAAAAAAAAACCCGGGATTTAATCACTTCATAGTGAAGTAATCAGCGAACGGTAGATTATAGATATATATTATTTTACCAATAACGTATTAAAATCAAACTTATTTCATATAAAAATATACACACTATAAAAGTCATATTTTACTAAGTTCATAGTTCTGGAAACTTTAATCGCTAAAACAGGTGGAGGTTCCCCCACCATCTTCACTGCTACATTTTTTGCCAAAAAAAATTTCCTCTAATGTATTTATTTTTCTAAAGAATTGATCTCTGTGTAAAAGGGTGACGTGAATAATACTTACCTTGTGGCACTCCTCAATGATCATAAATCTTTAAATCTTTTCCAGTCCAGTTGTTTCTTTCACCATAATTTTAATTTTCGTAGTACGTTTATTTTAGAGTTCGTTTACTTAAGAGCATATGTCCTACTAGCATATAAAGTAGAGCAAAAGCCATAAAAGCTATAATTAGTTGATTCCTAGAGAATCATGTAGTACGGTTCTATCTTTTAATTGTGTAGTTTAGTAATGAGAAATTTTTCACTATTAATGTTACGTTTAACCTTTATATTTTTTTTAAATCACCATAAATTGATCCTAGGGATGGAAGTGACTGCCATGTTCAGGGAACATTTATTACTCTCCTCCAAGTCATTTATAAGTATATTTCTTCCCACCTTACTTAAAATTACATCAATATCTAATATTATATATATATATATATGTTGGAAAAATAGTATAACATTCTCGTCTGAAAATAGAGCTAAGAGGGTACTTGAATTGGTAGGGATGTCAGCAGTGTACAAGATAAATAGGATTGGTCCAAGCACACTACCTTGAGGAACTCCAGCTTCCACTTGGTAGAAATTGGAGTAATCTAATCCTTCCCTAAAGAAAGATTTAAGTAAGGACTAAGTAAGTTTTACTGAGTAGTATGGTTTAAAGTTTAAACAAAAGACCAGTGTGTCAGACTGAGAGCTTGAGACACATTAAAAAAACACCTTGCCAGGACAGTTTGCCCGAAATATGCGTTTCAAAACACTTGCTGGACTGTAGAATTCTTACGTCGCAAGCTGTTTTAAAAGAATATTGGGTTCAATGGAAATCATTATTCATTTAACAGATTTTTTTTTTAACTTAGAAAATGTAAAAAGGACTTATAGGTTATAACATTCAAGTTACTCGCAAGCAAGAGCTATTGTAACTACTTTGGCTGTGTTACCGGTCAGATGGGACAGTCACCAACTTCTCGTGGATACATATCGCTTCATGTGAGTCGGCATAGAAGTTCCATACTCCTCTGTGAATTATTATTATAGAATTGAGGAATAGTTACAAAGCCCCAGGACAGGTCATTACCAGGGAGCCGGACATAAAGTCAGGAGCCAGAGACGAAGGATAATGTCATTTCACATACGAGCCGAGTTGTTTTAACTTCTCCATATAGAGGTATTTACTCCGGGGAAAAGTCATATGCCTTATTAATTTAATCAGCAATCCAGTTCTATGGACATCGTCTTGATTATGGCTAACTATCCCCGCAATAATCAAGATAAGTGCATTAACAGATTAAATAACTAACCCGTCTGATTAGCCTTAGTAAACTTCTCTGAGAATTACTATAATTTTGAAATAGCATTATTTCAGCATTAATGTAAGCATAGCATTTTAGCATAGCATTAATGTAAACCATTAATGAATGCTTACTTTTCTTTTAGATACCATGCCGAATGTTTTGCATTGTCTGAAGGTAAATCCTTATTGAAAACAAAACCACGCCGACTATTTATTCAGAGAATGATATCCTACTTTTATATAATTAATATTCATATATTAATTTGAATAAGTAGAGAATTTGTTGAGGTTCGGTCAAGGTTGATAAAAAAAAATGTATATTAGACAATAAATGAATAATAATCTACTCGGTCAAAAACTTTACATTTGAACTTTTTTTAGAGAATTTTTAGTGCAAGGGAACAGAATAAAAAATCTAACTGTCCCAGCCAGGATTCGAACCTGGATCCCCTGCTATCCGGGCCGGTGCATTAGCCACTTATGCTACCGGAACAGGTCAGATAAGTTATTAAATTCCCCGCACTAGTGTCGAGAGTCCAACCTCCGAGGCCGACGAATATATCGCTCACGCTCGGAGGAGCTGACATTGTCAAGCTGTTTAAATGACTCTACTTAATTTATTTTTAATTTTAATTTTATAAATATTATTTAATTTGTGGTATTTAATCCCACGTAAATTTAGATAATTTTTAGTGCAAGGGAACAGAATAAAAAATCTAACTGTCCCAGCCAGGA
>KZ809378.1:47491-57852 GCA_000696205.2 Oncopeltus fasciatus
AAGTTAATTTATTATAATAAATAATTATACTACTAATAACAGATAAACATTGATCCTACTGCCCTTTCTATCTAATAAATAAATAAATAGAAAAGATAAATTACTTACAGCTCATTAACAAATATATAAAAGTAAATTAAATGTGCTTATTTACAAAGAGGCCTCAAAACAACTTGCTAAATTGTCTGGACTCGCTATTCACTGCCACTTTACGTTTCTCTGGAACGGGCCTGACTTTGCTCCGGGACACGCGATCTGGCACAGAATCAGAGACACTGACTCGAGAGCCGCTGGCGTGCAACTTTCATAACTGTATGGAGGGGCCTAGACAGGCCCGGGAGAATCTAATAGCTGTTTCAGGGTAAATGTGATTTCTTGTCCTAGGTAAGGCCACCTTCATTATACCTGAGGGCAGAACTGGTCCTCTCCTTACGTACTTCTTTAATCTTTCTAAATTTATATATAGTGATGTAGAAAAATAAAACCCTAGCAAGCATTGGCAATCAGCTAATTAATATAATTTTGTAGAAAAACAATTATAGCTGAAATATTTTTTGTACGATTTTATTTGTTCGTGTAATACAAGCTATATGATGAATTAGAGAAAAGAGAGCGTTAAAAGTGAAATTTAAATACACAAACTTTATTCCAGAGTTAGTCACCAATCTGAAGAGGAAACTTTCCCTAGGAGAGAGTAAAAAAAAAGAAAAAGAGGCAATTAAGATTGAGTATCCTTACTAGGGTTTCGCACAATTTCGAGAAAACTGTGGCAGTAGGATATTATTTAGAATTAAAAAAGATTCCTTCCATTGTCGACGGAACTTGCTGGAATGGCCCCAGAGAGGGAGGTGTCAGGAGGGGTGGGGGGGGGAGCTTAAAATTAACAAACCACCTTAACTTTTCGCATCAATTTCCCTTCAGAGCTATCCAGTCGCCTTCCTTGGCAGAGGTGAAGCCCCAAAGCGTTCCGCCTCATAAATATCCGGGGGAGGGGGTGAGTCTCTCTCTCTCTCTCCCTCCCTCTCTCTTGTGAAAATAAAATGGGACTTGTTTTAGCGCTGATCGAGGGACGACGAGTGCTGTCGAGTGCCGAACTTCCCCGAACGAGCTCTCTAATTAAGACCCGTTCCGCTTCGGTAAATCGCTTCTGGCAGATTGTGATAGAGCTTGGATCCGGGGGAAGTGAAGCCACTCGACCGTGCATCTCCCTTTTATATTCGATAAAAATATTGCTCATTTTCCGCCGAAGTGTGTGTCCGACATTTGCTAGGCGAGACCCTTCTCTCTTGAGGCACCGAACACGCTTCAGCCAAGAAGACTTCATATGCATTGCATTACTATCTATTTATAATTGTAATTAGTATATTTGATATTCATGATATTGCATACACAAATTCTCTACGAATAATTTACACGGTCAAAAACTCCCCGGTAGAAGGGAATATTTAGACATTGTAAATCTCTTCTTTTGTTTGCTGTGTTAGCCTTCCATTCAACCACTTAGGGTCATTGGAGGGAGGGGCTATCTACAGTTTACCACCCCATTTTAAATACCCATAGCTCAGGATAAGATTCTATATTATAATTAAAAGATTGACCTGGGCGGGATTTGAACCCGCGGCGTCAGGATTGCGAGACCCGTAGGGATCCCCTGAGCTAGCCTGGCGCCCCTCATAGTAAATCTCAAGCTCAAAAAAAAAAAAAAAAAAAAGAAATTGGATTTGCACATGTGGCTAAATTTCTTGAAACGATACTGGACAGAAGGCTGAACTAGAACGCCTGTCTAAATGCAACCGTTTAGAAATCCACAAAGGCTATCTGGCCCAGCAAACGTGAGGAATAAAATCCAAAATGGTGAACTGAATGAATACTGGAATTATACTGTCACTTATCCCCAATTCTCCGCTTTTGTGCTACGAGAGAAAACGGAACAAGTGGCTATTCTCTGCAAGTTGGAAAAAGTCCAAAGACTTTTGCAGGCCTCGGAGGTACAGGGGCTGTAAGGACATCCCCTTCGCTATCAATGGACATTGTGTTTGGTCACTTACCCCTCGGCATTCAAGCCACAAGACAGAGTCCAAGGAAGGCTTAAGAGCATAGAGGTGGTGATGCATCAAGTTTGCACTGATTTCATGATGTTTTTGAAAACATTTGAAGGGCTTTCAAACAAATTAATGAAAGGGAATAGAATAAAAAAATCTATTTGTCCTAGCCAGGACCTCCTGCTTGCCGGGCCGGTATGCTATCCTCTGCACCACCGGGACGAGCTAGATAACTTACTAAATTCCATCCACAAGGTTATTCTATTCCCACTCATTGATTGTTTAAAATTTACGTGGGATAATAAACCACAACCAAATAAATATTTATAAAGAAAAATTTAAAAAAAGCAAATGACGAGAGTCAACAAATAGCTTGACAATGTCAGCTCCTTCGAGTTGAAGACGATGTATTCGTCTTTCTCGTGGGTTAGGCTCTCGCCAGTGTGGTGGGAATTTAATAAGTTATCTAGCTCGTCCCGATGATGCAATGGATAGCATACCGGCCCGGCAAGCAGGAGATCCAGGTTCGAGTCCTGGCTGTGACAGATAGATTTTTTTATTCTATTCCCTCTCATTAATTGATTAAAATTAACGTAGGATAATAAACCACAACCAAATAAATATTTTTCGAAGGACTTTCTTTTCTTTTGGAGGCTTTCTGATTTCATGCTCAACTGATAAAACTGAACAATTTGATACGCTATCAGAAATATGACTGGAGCAACGATGATAAATTATATCATAGCGCAGCTGAAAGAAATTTAAGTGAAATAAAATTAACATTTCAATATAGTTATATTAGTGAAAACGAAATATATATGCATTACTCAACTTCTTTTCATCTCTAATGTTTTTTCTCTCTTCTTTCCCCCATGTAGGTCTGTGTTCTGAATTTCACACAAAATCATCATGTATGTTGGGAAGACTGACAAAAATTGTAACATTTATGGTGAAGAGTGATATTTATGAGAGAGGCCCACGTTTTTTTGTTTTGTTTTTTTTACCACCCAGTCCATGATAAGAGCGCTTCTGATTACCTTGGCATCCTTAATTATTCCAGAGATGTAGTAGTGGTTGCTCAGACACTGTCATATTCTTCGCAACCATTAACAACATTGGAGAAAAGAACTACAATGGTTATTTTTCTATAAAGTTTAATTTTGGTTAATTAGTTAATACTAATTAACTAAGAATTATTAGTTAATTCTAATAACACCCTACTTCGAACGAGGCTGTCATTTAAGAAATCATTAATGAATTTTTTAATTTGTTAAATAGATAAATAACGGTAGAAAATTGCTTTATAAAATACACTTAAATTCATAAGTGCATCGATCATTCTTAAAAATATATTTATGAAGTATATTATATAAATATGTGCATTATATTATGAAATCTGAGGTCCTGAATTTCTTCAATTATTATGCTAAACGAATAACAGCTTGAAGCGAGATATAACTTAACAGAGTGGCAGCTTGGAGGTCGACGTTGGTCGGGTTTTTTTCAAATCATTGAACATTTTCACCCCTCATTGAGTTTTTATGGTCAATTTTTCGAAAGTACTGTCATATATTTCATTCAATTGCTAATTCTTTTTCCCCCAAATACTTCTTCTCCTCTTATGCTGTCACATTAAAAATATTTAAAAAACTGCTCTGTATTGGTAAATTTCCCTCAGATAAATCAAGCACTAAGTAAGATCACCACCAAAAATTTTGAACGTCAGAGTACTTACAGATAATGTAAATAATTGTATATATATATATATATAAAATTACTTATATTGTCTTTATATTGTCTGCAAGTGCTCTGACGTTCATAATTTTTAAAATAATGGAACCAAATTCTATATTAAAGCATCTTTTTGAAAAAAGTTGGATTAGTTCTATAATAATTGAAATCTACCGAGAGATAAGGGAGGTTGAGGGGAAGACCAAAATTTACAATTTTAATGTCGTCGTAGTTATTTGCGCTGCGATAGAGAACTAATAAATGAAAATAGTGTAAAATGTAATTTTATAACATTCATATTTAATGACAATTTTTAAAACTCACAAATTCCTAAGAATGTAATTTCGAGTTTAATATAGATCTCTTACTTTTTAAATATAGAAGATGCCCCCGATATTTAGGCCTTTCATTACAACCTCTTGCAAAAAAAAATTTTTTTTTATGGCATAAATGAAGGTAAGGGGGAATTCGTTGAGAAGCGAAAATGTATAATGTAATATCTTCGTTCTTATTTACGTTACAAAAAAAATTTTGTTACATAATAGGATAGAATCATATTTTTAATGTTTATTACATATAATATTTTTCAAAATCTCCACTTTTCTTGTCTAAAGCAAGGTTTAGTGGTCACACCTTTACGCTAAATTGCACATTCTACAATTATTTATATGCGTAATTAATGAAATATGGGAAATCTGCTTATATTACCTAGTCCTGCGTGACAGAATTAAATGTATTTAGTGATATATTAACCGATTTATGTTTTATTACGAATTTTTTTTAATTAATAAATTTTTATTAAATTAAATTTTTACGATTTTAAAGATTTATATTATTTACAGCATTCTGTTATTAACATCTTGTAATTTAATGACANAATTAATAAATCTTTGTTTATTACATTCTGTTATTAACATCTTGTAATTTGATGACATAGAGAAATTACAATAAAAAAAAATTAATTTAAAAATAAATTTTAAAACAATAAGTGAACATCACTGTGCAGAGAGAAGGGCCCGAGACAGGCACCGTCGACCCCACTCCTAATAAGTTTAGGCATTAACGCCAAGGAGGTCGCAAGGCAATTTCTGTGTAAGTTGCCGAGGAGGTTTATAAATATTGGAGTCCAACGACAGGGATTGGGCATGTGGATAAGGATGAAATTGGAATTTACTATGGAAGAGCTTGAAGCGGGTGGAGATGAGATCTTGGACAAAAGGAATATTAAAGTCGTGATGAAGAGTAGAGTTAGACACATAATATAGAGCATTAGCAATTATTCTTAGAATTTCGGACTGAAAGAATTGTATTCGTTGGATATTGGAAGGCTTAGCGGCACCCCACAGTTCTGCACCGTAGGTCCAGATTGGTCGTATTATGGTCTTTTACAAGGCCAGTTTGTTTTCTATCGTGAGCTGTCAGCGCCTATTTATAAGGCTGTATAAGAGTCCATGGCTTATGTTGAGTTATTTTCGCTTTATTTTAATATGTTCACTCCAGTTTATTCGTGAGTCAAGATTAAAGACTTAAGTGAGTCGAGATCAAGGACTTAAGTGAGACGAGATTAAGGTAACGTAATGAATTAGAAATAGGTATAGGTATGCTATTATAATTAACATTATTAGGAGTATCTTTTCTTAGCTGAAAATCTACCTGCACGGTTTTGGAATCAGGATGAGAAGAGAGGATCGCTCTGTCATCTGCAACGAGGGCTAAGACGGTATCAGGATGAGAGGGGAAGTCTGCAGTATAAAGGATAAAAAGGATAGGTCCTAGCACACTGCCGTGTGGAACACCTGCTTTCACAGGGAAGTGATCGGAGTATATTTCGAATAAATAACACATTTAAATAAGTTAGTTCTTAGAACTTTTAATGACGTTATTTTTTACTAGTCATTTACATAAGTAAAAAGTAAGGAAATCTAACTTTATCAAAGTATAAAAACCTTTATCCACCATAAATAAAAAAATTAATTAATAATATGCATTATCGGCGTGTAATTCGTAATTCAGATCGCGTGTCTCAGAGAGTCGGGTGGTAGTAAACTTAGCAGGGTCAGTAACAGTGATTAGCAAATAATTATCAAATTGTTTTGAAGCTTCTTTGCAAAACAAGCACATTTAATTCATTTGTATATGTTTTTTAAGTATATGTAAGTAATTTATCATACAGCTTATTGTCATGAGAATAAGTATTGTTTATGGTCAATAGAAAACATATTGATAGATAAAGTAATAAATGTTTTGATGATAAATGAATAATTATGAATAATTAAAGCTGTCTTTTAATTTTTTTTTTATTTTAACATGAGCGTTCTTTTCTGAATAAAGGTCTTCGTGAGTAAGTCTAGAAAATCCTATCGGTGAGAGTGAAGAGGAACAGCCGGGAAAACAGAACGGTTTAATTCATTTAAGCCTTCTCCCTTTGCCCTGATTAATTGTCGGCATAAACGGGGAGGAGGGTGCCTTTAACGAAATGATAAGAAAAGGCAGAGGGTGTGTTCTGGGAGAAGGAGAAGAAAGAGAGCAAGGGGTGCAGGCCTATTGACTAATGACGGGAGCGAGCCCACTGACTGCCCGCCTGTCAAACAATACCCCTCCGGGACAAAAGTAACAGCTATAGGGGAAGGTGGGAGAAGGGGATGCTTTCCGCCACTCTATCTCCCTGCTTTTCACCCCCTAATAAATTGCTGGCACATTATTCGCCTGCAGTCCCGCGATTACGCTCAGCTTTCTGCTGAGACGCCCGCAGACCTTCTGACACTCCTCTCCAAAGGACAAAGGAACTCTATGTGAGAGGAAACAAATACTTTTGGACGAAACTACAATAGAAAGTGTAGTTCAGTAGCCGCACTGCTTGATTGCTGATGCATCAAAGGCTATTGTGTTTAATCTGTGCTTATTGTAAGCAGCGAATCAATATTTGTTCTCTTCTATCAATTTATTATATTATTTCCTTTCTAGGGAAGTAATAAATGTTTTTCTAATGATCTCTGACCAGACCTTTGTAAAATATCCCGATTCTTGCAATCAACATCAATTAATAGAAAACTTTTAGCTGTCCAGCCGAATGCTTAGAAGAGACAGTCTTTTATATAGAAGCCTCACAAGTTCTTCACAAAAGTGTAACCCTTTTGTGTTTGTATAATGTTTCATGTGTAACCCATATTGATTCCTCATGTTCTATAACACTTGTTGATAACTGGAGGTTATTCTTCTTCACGCACGTCGAAGCAAGTGGTGTAATCTCATATATTATGTGATGTAGGACAAGATATAGAGAAAGCCTTTCCTTTTTGGAAAGTACCGCTTCCAGTAACCTACAGCCGCGTAAGTACCTTAGAAGCTGCTTTCTATGACGGGCGATAGGAATGGGGATCTACTCCATATGGTGCGGGTCAGATCTTGGGACCTGAATGGTAGCCGACTATAAACAAGGATTAAAGAACACATAAAAAACCACACAAACACAAGAGGGCAACAGCATTCTGTGAGACACGGATTCAGCGTTCATTTTTCAGGCAACGATGAAGAGAGTCTCAGATTATTTGCCAATGGGAAGTTAAAAATTAAAATACAACAGAAAGAAAGAAAATCTATGTCGAAATGATCAAGATGATTTTTAGATTATGCTTCTCAATCTCGTTTTTTTTTTTTTTTTTTTTTTTTTTTACTTCTGCCTCTTTATTAGTAATATTTTGATGTACAATGTGCTATAAATAGCAGTCCGTGTGCTATGGTGGTGTGAGTTTAATTGGTACACCACCTATAGCGACCCTTTTACCCGTAGGTATGTGCGGGTTATGGTGATAGTTAGTCTTCGGACTTGTGCTCCAAGGTTACAAATGAAGTAACCGGTGAGGCATAACCGGCGTTTATAGGATGTATGACACACGTACACAGGTGTGTCATTGAAAACGTAAATCTAACATTACATATCTAAGAAAATTATCTACATATATTCATATATACAAAAATGAGCGGGGAGTCATTCCGCTGTATTGATGTAGTTGGCAGTAGACTCAGATCCCTGCCAACGGCTGGGTAATGGAGGTGACACTATATCCCTGAACAAGGGATTTAGACAGTTTTTAAGGCTGTCATAGAACTTGACATGCCTCCTACGCAGGATGTCTCGTATTGAGGAACTTGAACTCCCCTCAATCTCGTGGAGGCTTTTGCCCATGTGATGCACCACGAGACTCAGGGTGGAGAGACACAATGTTCATGAAACCCCCATCTTTCAGGGGGTGTTTGTTGAGTAAGGGAAGGGGGCGAACTCTTGTTAGACCTCTATGAAGTTGTTGCTTAGCTGTTTTTAGAGACTATAAGCAATTACTATAATTCATCGTTCATTATGCTTTTCCACTTAGAGCATAAATGGTCATATTTTATTTAACAGTGTTTTTTCTTAAGAAACATTACTTTTTAAGCGGTTATCGAAGACCACAGGTAATTCCTAACAGACATTATTTACTAATGAGGAGCTCATTTGAAGTTTAATTTTCAAAGAACAATGAATATTTATTTAAATGTTTTTATTTAATATCAGTTTTTCCGGGGCAGAATAGGCCTTAAATTACCTCCATATATATATATATATATATATATATATATANAATACCTTTATAAACTCTATCTATCTATCTGGCTGAAATATAATATCGTACAATAACATGAAAACCTAAATCAATGCAGCTGGATTTGAATATGTATCCTTCAATACCTCCAGTTTCAAGAAAATACAAATTGAATAAATAATGCATTTAATAAAAAATTACGTTCTCTCTAAATTGAATAGAAATTTTAAGACAAATAAAATAGGTTGGCCTAGATTGGCAGACTATGCCAATAATGAGAAATTTAAAAACTAAATTAGAACGCCATAACAGGAAGCTTTTTCTAAACACTAGATTAATAACAGTGAATGATAAGTAGCTTTCATCGTTCCTTCGTTTACTTAAATACTAATATATTTTAATTAAATTTGTCATGTCGCTTTTAAATGCAAAACAGTGTATTTTTTTTTAACATTCGAATAGGAGGATACAAAAAAAATTCGAAACTTATTTCTTTATTAATAAAATAAATATTTTAGGATTCCCACGGAAAAATTGAATAATTAGGAGTTTTTTTAATCTGAATTGTCAAGTGTGAGGACATCAATTTTTCTTGATCCAAAAAACATAACATTTAGTTTTAGATAATGAAAAACCCAACGCAAATTAGCGTATTAGTAAAATAAACATTTAATACGTTTGTCTGGAAAATTAAATTATTGCATGGGGTTTACCTCTGCCTATAGGTAGACTTAAATTTTACATTTTAAATCTAAATTAGTGGAATTTTTTAACGATGTTTGGTATGTCACATTTAAATGTAAAGATAAAGAATAATTTTGTTATTTAACAAAATTGGGTCAAAATCAGTGAAGTATCATCTGAAATGTCAAGTGAACGTCCAAAAAGTACTGTTTTGAGTATAGAAATTTAACACACTTTTTTCATTGGATTTTTAAAATATTACAGAATTTAAAGAGAATAATTTAATAACAAGAGTTGGTGGTTTACCGTAAATACTTATTTTACTGTCCATAAGCTAATATTAGTTGTTTTTCTAAATGAAATATTGCATGTATCTTTTAAATATAAATGAAAGGCTTAATACATTATTACGTGTTGTTAAATGTTAAGGGGATTATTTGAAATATTAAGAGTGAGCACAAAAATATTTTAGCTTCATCAGGCGCAATTTAGTTTACGGTAAAGAACCTCTTAACGGAATTGTTTATTGATGAACGATATATATATATATATATATATATATATATACATATATATAGTACTGTGATATAGCCATCTTGGTTGCTCACACCTCTGGAGTATTTTTACTGGAGAAGAGTCGACAACCCACCTTATTCGATTTCTGTTTCAGGGGAAGCCTCAACTTCTACATGGAACCTCCATGAGCGCCATTTCCTTTGCTTGATTTCGTAAATCTAAATTGAGTCTAATTTGATGCTTGTCATTTAGTATTTCTTTGAAAATGCATAATGTTATTAAAGACAGTTTTATTCATTTTGTAGCACTAATTACTTAGAAAAAAGGGAAAAACGACATATAAAACATTTTTAAAATATTTTATTTTAAATAAACTTTACAAGGTATTATCTACCAGTTTTTTGTCGTAAGTTATTGCCTCTCCTAGATATTAAACTATAATTTTGTAGAAAAATTATCGTTACATAATTGTAATATTATGTAACGATATTATTATTTTAATATTATGTAACGATATTATTATTGTAATATTATGTAACGAATGCTACCAAGTCTACATTGCTAACCTAAGGATCCATTTTAATTTATAAAACTGTTTTTCTATACAATTATATTTTATGCACCTAAAGAGGCGTCAGCTTTAAGTGGGAAAATGCTTATGCATATTTGATACAGTAGTATTTAAAATAAAATAATATTTTTTTACATTTTGACCAATTGCCTTCTCAACAGAGTAATTAAGATTTTAAGACACTTTAAAAAGCAAATAAGGTATATATTTTACTCTCTCAGTATGCAATAATTATAT
>KZ809379.1:35721-49331 GCA_000696205.2 Oncopeltus fasciatus
GAGAGAGAGAGAGAGAGAGAGAGAGAGAGAGAGAGAGAGAGAGAGAGAGAGAGAGAGAGAGAGAGAGAGAGAGAGGTGTGGGTGAGGGAGACGGAGAGGGAGGGAGTGAGAGAGAGAGAGAGAGAGAGAGAGAGAGTGAGAGAATCTCTTCCAAGGAAATCAGATATAAGGATAGTAGTAGAAATATTCAACAGTGCTTACAGCCGAAGAACTCTCACTGTATTTCTTACATATAACATTTTGCTTGGTTCTAAATGCGGTGGTATAAATAAGGGATTACACTATATAGGGCAGTTTTCCCGTCAAGACTAAGGGCACCAAAGAAAGGTTATCCTCCATAAGCTTATAAGTCGGCGCTAACTGCGGTCTCTCGATTTCGTTCTGCACAACTCTTTTATTCAAGTCAAAGGTATCAAAGTAAAGAGAGGGAGATCCCAGCGATAGTCGATGAGCGTTTTTGTCTGCCCGAATACAAAATATAAATATAACTTTATTTAAAAAAAATATTCTGTACATTATTTTGTACATTATAATTTTTGATGGGGTACATTATTGTACTTGCTCGTCTATCCCGGGACGTGACCCGTCCTCAGAGAGGAGCCCAGGTTAACCCACGATAGACTATCCGGCACCCATCTTCTCCTTATCCTAGGATAAGAAGGAGACTAGGCAGAGAATCAAGGAGGGAGTGAAAGGGGGAGAAAAATGCCAGTGCATTGCTAGAAGATATGAAATAAAAATAGGAATTTTTAAAAATAAATATTATATTTGATGTAGTATTTAATCCCACAGTAATTTTTTACAATAAATGCAAGAGGATAGAATAAAAAATCTTACTGTCTCAGCCAGGACTCGAACCCGGAATCCTGCCTGCCGGGCTGGCATGTCAGCCATTACACCACCGATGCTAGCCAGATAACTTATTTAATTTCCCGTGCTCTACTGGGAGACTCAACCCCCGAGAAAGACAAATACATCATTTTATGCTCGAAGAAGCCAACATTGTTAGCTATTTATTAGACTCCTTTTTTTTGGGGGGGGGGGCTCTAATTTTTTTTTAAACATTATATTTTTTGTGGTGTTTAATAACACATTAATTTTAAACAAATATAATAGAATAAAAAATGTAACTATCTCAGCCTGGACTCGAAACTGGTCTACTTTTAGTCCAGTCTCGAAATTGGATTATTTTTTATCAAGGTTCAAGTCTTGGCCGAGACAGTTGAATTTTTTTTCTATTCCCTTGCATTTATTGTATAAAAAATTGGATTACAACCAACAACTAACTGTTTATATAATAAAATGTTCTATTTTTAAAAATTAATAGTTATGTTTGTCTATATGGGGAGATAATACTCAACAATAGCAGACTTAAATGCTTTAATATTAGATGATTTTAGTTGGGGTTCTGTTAGGTAGATCCAAAAAAAAAAAAAAAAATTTTAAAAAAGATTACCTGCCAACGTTTCAGCTAACATTATAAGCCATCATCGTAGTCATGGAAATGTGAACCGAGTCCTAAGGACAGGACGTCTTCTCTCGTCTTCATTATGGCCCTGAAGAAGGCTTACAATGTAAGCCGAAACATTGGCAGATAATCTTTTTAAAAAAACACATTTTTTTAAATTTGTATTTTTTTTTTTGGATCTACCTTGACCGAACCCCAACTAAAATCATCTAATAATAATATCTAAGGTAAAAAAAAACTCCTTTTAAATGCTTTAATCTTACTTATGATTCTGTATATTTTGAAATACATTTGAATTTAAATCTAACTAATAATAAAGACATTTTAGATGATTTTTCAAGAACATTTTTATATGAATGCGACTGGTTGCGGGAATAAGGAATTAGGTTGATATAAAAATGTAGTTGAAAATTCTACTTTGTTAATTATATCAGTACCAGTATAGTGTATTGGAATATAGAGTTATAGACATAATAATAAGTTTAGCCAGGGCGGGATTCGAACCCGCGTTTTCCTGATTATCAGTAAGATGTGCTAACCTTTGCACCCTAATTTTTTCTATAAAATAATAATTACTATACAAAGATTCTCACTTATTAAAATGTTTCAGGTGGGCGTCCACCAGTAGTGGCCATAATAAAAGTAACTTCTTTCAGTTCGATTTCCACCGGTTGTGACGAAGTACTTCACTTATCTGAGAAGAAAATATTTAGAGAGAAATCTCTGATATGGCGGGTTACGGTGGTGACAGATCAGTACGTATGATAATAAAAACAGGGGGGTTCGAATCCCAATGTGGTTAGAACTCAAGAAAAAAAATGTCAGATTATTATTTATACTTTGTGATACTGGTTGTTGTTATTATTTCTTACCACGATAAGAAAGTGCCTTAAGTTATTCCATCCCTCCTCTGAGTTACACGCTTATGTCCGTAGTGTTAAATTTTTATAAGATATATCATGTATTATAAAGAATTTCAATTATACTATAACTGCGCCGTTTGACCCCCCCCCCCCCCCCCCCCCCCCCCCCCCCCGGACGCCAAAATAAAGAACTCCCTGTGCTGAGGAGTATACTACTTCGGTCGAGTGATTTGGATGGCCGTGACAAGCAGCGCGTAACCTCATTGTCGGCCCACTTTGGGCACTCTTGTGATTCCACTTTCTTAGAGTTAGCAGTCATTCCTAGAGAGAGTTATTCTCTTTCCTTCTTTGTTCTTCTTTACTTAAATATGCTGTCTGCAGCTACGCAAGTCGAATGATAGAATTTCACAGTAGACTTTTCCATCCATTCTCCTATATGCATAAGAGCTTCTACATTTTGCGAAGGAGATGTTAGTAGAAAAGTATTAAATTATTTTACATTTTCTTGTTCATTCCTTGATTTGGTCTTCCATTTTCTACATAAAATTATTTTTTGGTTTTTCTTAATAAATAAATAACTTATCGATCGTGTATCCTAGTGTCTGTATATGTGTGTAATGTAGGGAAGGCACTTACTACCACATGAGGAGGCCAAAGGTTACTACGATACATAAATGCAACCGAAAGAATTATAAAAATACTCAAAAAGTACTTAAGTTTACGCAATATCATTTTAAAATAAAGTGTTTAGTAAAATTTTTTTCCCATTTCTTATAAAAAATCTCATTCAACTAAATCTATATTCATTTTAGAAGAAGATATATTTTTTTCACTTGATCTTTTATCCACCTATCCACACTTAATACTGTTTGTCCATGTGAATTAGTAGGCTTCCCTAACATATGACTAGCCCAATAAAAATTCTTTAAGCAAAATGAAGAAGACCATTAAAGGTTTGACGGGTGGGTGTGAACAAGGCCATAAATAGGCATCGGCTTGGGGTGGGGGTAGCAAGGAACAAGTCGCCATCGATCGGAAAGTGATTATTTTAATTAATCCATCAATCAAGGCCTGAGCGGTCCCCCTCCTCCTCTCGTGGAAGAGCAAGACTTAAAAATAAAACGAAATACAAACACACATGAGCAGAATAAACTGAACAGTTAACCCAACACAAACACATAAACACACAATAACAACAAAAAACTATAACAAGTATCGCAAAAACCAGGTTATATTTCAATCAGTTCACATTTAATTATTTATTATAATTTCTTCTCATCGCTTCAAGCTGCCCCAGTAATTTTTAAATCTCTGCACTAAATCACTTCTAAGAAAAGTCCATTTTCCATAACCGAAAATGTCAACAGGAATGATTAATTTTGAATCAGTATTCTTACCCCAATAAAAAACATCTAAATTAATTCCAAATCTTTCAAATATATTCATATCTATGTATTTGTTTTTCACCTTGAACTATTTACGCTATTTAAACGGTAGGGAATAGAATAAAAAACTGTCCCAGCCAGGACTCGAACCTGGATCTCCTGCAAGCGCGTTAACCAGTTACACCACCGGAAGAGCTAGATAACTTATTAAATTCCCCGTGCTAGTGTCGAGAGTCCAGTTCGAGGAGATCGAGGTTCGAGCCCTGGCTGGGACAGTT
Organism: Oncopeltus fasciatus; assembly: GCA_000696205.2. NCBI lineage: Eukaryota > Metazoa > Arthropoda > Insecta > Hemiptera > Lygaeidae > Oncopeltus > Oncopeltus fasciatus. The sequence goes on from KZ809379.1 coordinate 39,716, forward strand.
AGATTTTTTATTCTATTCCCTAGCATTTATTCGTTTAAAATTTACGTGGGATAATATGCAACAATAATAAAAAAATTATAACATTAAAATATAAAAAATAAATAACGAGAGTCGTCTAAATAGCTTGTCAATGTCAACTCCTTAGAGGATAAGACGATGTATTCGTCTTTCTTGGAAGTCAGACTCTCGACACGAGTGCTTGGAATTTGATGTTATCTAGGTAATTCACCCGGTGGCGTAATAAGATAACGCGCTTGCCCGGTTGGCAGGAGATCCAGGTTCGAGTCCTGGTTGGGACAGTTAGATTTTTTATTCTATTCTCTTGGATTAATTGATTTAAATTTACGTGGGATTAAAAATCACTAATAAAATTAATATTTATAGATGAAAATAAATAGGTTAGACTCTAGTGCTGGAATTTAATGAGTTATCTGGCTCTCCCGGTAGCGTAATAGGATAACGCGCTTGCAAGAGCAGGAGATCCAGGTTCGAGCCCTATCTGATTGCATTAATTATAATTAACTATAGTTCAATCAATTGATTTCACCCAAGTACTACATTAGAAATACCTTTTTTAACATTTTTATAGAATTCTTACTTTAAAAGACTTGAACCCAGGTCTCCTGCTTTCCGGGCAATTATGCTGACCACTGCACCCGGGCTCGAGCAGGAGACCCGGGTTCGAGTCCCAGCAGAGGTAATAAGATTTTATTTTTTTGGCTCTCTTGCATTTCTTGTGAATTTTTTACGTATGTCTACACATTTAGGAATGTAAATTTCTTGAATCTAACTGAGAATATTTTTGCAAGTCACCTCATAGTTTAAACATAGAAAATACACTATTTCGGCATCCTGCTGTAAACTGTTGACTCAAATCAGAAAAATTATTATCAATAAGAAAAGATATACGGAACATCATGAATGTAAAATGTAGTTTTCTGAAACTTATAATTTAAAAAACAAAACAATCAAAATAAGTAGATTTTTAGAAAGACATTTATGATACTAATGAATTACGATAGTTGAAGGTTTCTCCCCACCACTCCCCTCCATTTTGAACTATTGCCATCCTTCTTCAGGCATTTATATTTCCCCTTCATTGTTCTTTTAGGATTTAAGGACATTTTAGTAGTTTACTCTCATTTCTGCTAAATAGAGGAATAAATAAATTAATCTCATATATATATATATATATATATGATAATGCGCTCGGATCTACTAAATTTACGCATCTTGCACGTGTTGGTCCTTAAATTTAATGTTTTGTATCATTAAGAATTTTTAAAAAAATGGGGGGGGGGGAGGTTCACTTGACATTGCAAGTTCAAGAAGAAATATTCGTTAACTACTATGCTGAGAAATTCGCATAGCTTACACAACTCTTGCGTGACGTATTTCTTATGGTTTTTGGACATATTGGTGTAGTGTACCTTTGGTCAGTCCCTCGGCCATCTTGACGAGATCCATGGAGACAGTGCCTTCCGCGAGTCCTGCCAACCCCCTGGCGGTGTCGTTGGTCCTCAGCAGCTGGAGGCCAGGGAACAGAACCAGGGGTTGTTGAGAGGTCCTCGCCCGCTCAACCAGCCCCTCCAGCCAAGAGACCGTGCAGTTCCCCTCCGGACAGCCATCCTTGTCCTGGAGATAAACACAACGTACAAGAGTTTTATAGATATTTATGTACTGATATTATCATTCTGACTGCAGTGAATACATATGTATGTTCCTATTTTTTCTAAATTATTTTTTAACTGCCTATGCGACCAATTAGAATCACGGAAGGCTACCTAAAGGGAGTCAGACTCTTCTAAACGGGAATTCCAAAGACAAAGCTTTTATTTTTCGATAATTGCTTCTTCTGGATAGGACAGGAAGCCGCATCGCTTGATTTGGGAGTACCGAATGGTCCCTCGGTGCCAGATCGAAGCACTAATCTACATTAACAATCAACAGATTCCACAAGTCACTACAGTTCGATAACTACATTTTACAGGCGGCTTAGATGGATTCCTCGCAACTCGCAACACAAACAGATCTCACGGCGCATTAAAACACTATACTCACTTATAACATCCAAAATCCAAACTCGACATTAAGAAAAAACTGAACTTATGCCTATTTGGTCATATGGAATTCAAATTTATGGTCCAGCCAAAAAATCTAATAATATAAATTTTATTCAGGTTCAACAGTCAAAAATTCTTCTTCTTGTAAACGTACCCAAATACATACCACAGTCGGACCTAAACATCTATACAATAGTAAAATCCATCGAAATTTTCTATACTCGCTTTCATTACAAACTTCAAGGCCATCCTAACACATTAATGCGCAATATGTCGACACAACATTTGCCACACTGCACACGAGGAGTAGGCCTCGAAACCTACTCGAATAGTTGGCTTCATTCATGCTTTGGACCTACTACGCTAGCTGTAGATTTATGCTGTAAGACAAATAATTTATTTTTTTGATCCCTTAAGTAGTTTTTACTTGATTTTGCTGATTTATGACGAGTATCAGCAAAACTCATGATTCCTTGGTGACCTGTTTTTCCAGAATATATTTTTTTCCGCTCATGTCTCGCCCCCATGTTTCTATTTAGAAACTACCCCAAAAATAATTTTTTCAAGCTTTTATAGAGGGTCAGGTCATCTCTACTCACGGACATTCCCCTGAAGTCGTAATGTATTTAAGATACGTTTGACGATTCGCGATTCTGTTTGGGTACCTGCACTGCCGAAGCGAATGAGAGATCTCTCTAGCAGGACGAGCATCAAGCCACTTAGAGAATCACACTTCACTTTCCTCTGCCAAGAATACTGAGTAGAAATCAATATCCCTGCTCAAATGACAAACTATGTTATTACTAAGTACTTATCACACTCATCTAGACTTCCAAAATCAATAGACATTTCTTAATTGCAAATAGGGCTAATTCTTAATGTCAAAGTGACTGAGTGAAGCAATTCCATCAAGACTGATTATTATTATTTAGATAAGTAGTAATGTTGTCCCTTATAATTAGTTTTTACATTTTTCTGAGCGATGATTAATTAATGAAAGGCAATATTTCGATAAAGCTTTATATTTAAGTATCTTTAAATTACAATAACGTTATCAATAATTTTGAGTACTAGCTAGAATAAAGTAATTCTGAAAATATAGGAAAGCGATTCGTATCGACTAAGAAAGTTTAATTTAAATTAATAATTTTATGGTTTATTTACAGCAGTGGTTATAACAGTTTATATTAAAAGAGAGTAAAATATAAAATAAAAAAGGTGTTTTACAAGGAATCACCTTGATACCATATTATATTTACTTATTTATATAGAATTTTGAAATATATAATGAAATAGAAGATATGATATATTGTATTTGAATTCTTCAAAACTGCAAGTTTCAACAAATAAAAAATGTTCACCTTTAAATGAACTGTGTATGCAAAATAAATTAAAATATATATTCAGAAAATTTATAAAATTTATATCATGACATGTAAGTCATGATGCAGACACTGTTGAGCACGAGTCTCTCTATTTGCCCGGATAAAGGTCTGAAAGATAGGCCGAAACATTGGCTAAAATAATAACTTTTTTGTTTAAATATTAATTTGTAATTCTTCAACTATTAGGACTGAATTCCTGATAATTCTCTCTTCATTTATAAAATTTATTTTATACTAAATATACTAAAATCTAACGAAAAACATAAACAAGATTTAATAAATAATCAACCAATTAATAAAAATTTATAGATAACTTTTTTATAAATGAACTATAAATAAAACACAATGAGTTGACTTTAAATAAAATTCGATTAAAATGTTCGGTAAAATTTTATAAATCATGCTTAATACTCAATATTCAGCAAAGAAAAACATTAATAATGAATACATAAAATATCAATTAATCTTGATTTAATGCTATTAAACCGTGAGGTATAGCTTAGAAACAAAAGAAAATTTCAATAGAAAGTAAGGTTGATATAGATGAATATTACGAAAAAAATCTTTTTAATGAAATACTTTATGGCAGAGAGTAAATTCACTACAAACTCAGTTTATTTTTTTCAGGGCGTTAAAAAAAGCCACTTTAGGAGGTGTGAAGGAGGTGTTTGTTATTGAAATATTATGAGGAAAAATATTAACATAATGTAAAATTTCTCGTAAGAAACTCATATATTATAATATTTTTTTTAAAAAGAAGGGTGTATTCTTTAATGTGGTAATAGGAAAAAAAATTGTTACAGAAAATGTTAGTTCAATTAGGAATTGGAGAGCTTAAAATTAAAGAAATCCATCAAATTAAGGTGTTTTAAAATTAATTAATTGGATGTGCACCGCGAGAGGTTTCGTTTAAGTCCGTTTGAGGCGCTGCTGGTTCGAGTCTCCCCCTAACATATCGTTTATCGTGAAAGATAAGCTTGCCTAGAGCTATGGAAGTGTAGAATAGTATGGCTATCTGTAGATATCTCCTTCCTCCATGTCTCTAAGTGGTTACTTGGAGGATGAAAAAAAAATTACAATTTATAAATAATAATTTAGTTGTGATGTATTATTCCACGTTAATTTTAACAATTAATGCGAGAGAATAGAATAAAAAAATCTAGCTTTCCGGGTCAGTATGTTTTTCTCGTAGGTTAGACTCTCGCTAGTGTGTTGGGAATTTAATAAGTTATCCAGGTTCGAGTCCTGGCTGGGACGGATAGATTTTTTATTCTATTTATTCTATGAATTGGTTAAAAACATTTCCTCTTTTTTAAGGATAAGGTAGCATTTTTTAAGTATAAATCTTGAAAAGGATTATAATTAAATAAGTTATTTGAAGCAAAACTTCGTCACGGAGTGTTACAGCCAATCTTCCTGTAATGAAACGTTTCTCTTTTTATAACAGTATTAGTTTTTCTAAATGTAATTTGGCAGGTAGTACATTTTTCCTATAAATTAGAGTAGGACAGACACCAACCATAAAAATATCAAGCCATACTTATATTATTATTATTATATCTTAAGAGGTACTTCAGAGAAGGTATCAACAATAATTTATTCATAACTATTATCCCACTAAATTGTTATTTTATAATTAAACTAAATTAAATAGGATAAGTAAATATTAATTTAGTTGTGGTGTATCATCCCACATGAACAATTAATGCGAGGAAATAGACTCTCGTAGGTTAGGCTCATGCTAGTGTGTTGGGAAATTAATAAGTTATCTGGCTCGTCCCGGTGGTGCAATGGATAGCATATCGGCCCGGAAAGCAGGAGATCCAGGTTCGAATCCTGGCTGGGACAGATAGATTTTTTATTCTATTCCCTTGCATTAATTGTTTTTAAATAGAATAAGGTATAAACCTTCGAGGTAATCCTTACTACTCGATCAACCAATTTCAACAATTAATAAAAATATTCTTAAAGATTTTTAAATTAATTATTTTATGTATATATATTTAATTTTTTTAAATTAAAATTAGTAACATGAAAGTTGGTGACGAAATTAAGGTTAAATGTATCGTAAGGTGCTAAAAGGTACAAATGAAAATCTGGTACATCAGATCTCCGATGCTACCTGGCCCGGTAGAGAGGCAGAACTCTTTGCGAATACATTTAAGTGGGTCGCGGTAGAGGGACGCAGAGGGTTCGCGAGTGTAGAGAGAGGGCTTTGGAGCCGGCCGAGTGGCTCTTAAACATTTACCTCCACACTCTCTAGTGCACGGGCATCACAAACAGAGCTCGCCACAGGACTCAATACANGGGGGGGGGGGGCTTTCAAAGCAGCCTCTTTCTCGCAGATTTCACTAATACATTTTTGTACTTAACTTTATTTTGTAAGCAATTAATGAGAGGTAACAAAATAAAACAAATCTATCTGTCCCAGGAGATCCAGGTTCGAGTCCTGGCTGGGACAGTTAGATTTTTAATTATATTCCTTCTCATTAATTGTTTAAAATTTACGTGGGATAAAAATCCACAACCAAATAAAATATTTATATTTTGTAAGTTATTTTTGTGCTGACAAGGGTTATTATTGTTGACAAAAAAAGTATTGCGAAATTTGGCCAGTTTTGAAGTTGCTCACGTAGGCTTCCACGGCCTCCAGGAATAGTCGTAAATTATTTTTCCGGGTTTCTTCTTGTCATGCTTTTGCATATCATGTGATAGCTTTTTAAAGGCTGAACGTAAAATGAGTTACTAATTCTACTAGCTACTAATTCTAATTTCAGCTCTGAAAGAGCCGTCACACGATTTGCGAAATCTTGGCAAGAAGAAACTTCAATACAAGGTCAACTTCGGAAGATATATTTATGAGTTTTTAAGGTGATTTATAACTAAATCTGACTATTTCGATATGGACAATCAGTACATTTAGATTATACTGAATTCAAGTTCTTTGTAGATAAAACTATTTATGCAATAATATATATTATAAAATATTGTAATTTAGTAGACTCTACAGCAACTTATAATTATTTTAAATTTTTTAACTTAAGAAACACCATAAGTTTTAAAAAGTACATAATTCGAATGAAATTACTTAGACAATTTACATCAATTCCGTATATTTCATGATGATACTCTTGTTTTATATTTTAAAATAATTCGTGTTTATGGTATACATTATTTAAAGAAGATTTCATTAGCAACTAATATTTTATTTTTTAGTTTGTTATATTTTTCCATTCGTAACTTAATTTACCATTCTCTTGTATTTCTGGTTATCTATATGATTTTCTCCAAGCGAAATTGCTATAAGAAACTGTCAGAAGACTGTTAGGACGAAGGTATTCGTTAAAGGACAAGTAGGATATTTAAAAAAAAATATAAATGAATGAAGTATTGGAATAACAGGCCAACTTTGTTTTGAATTCTTTATTTCATCTTTTTTTTAATGAATGATGAACCCATCTTTAGAGCACATGACTCTTCCATACGATTGATATTCTCGAATCTTGTCAGTTAAATTCTTTGATTTTTTAAATTTTTTTTTTCATTAAAAAAAAAAATTAATTTATTGCAAATTAAGCTATTTATTAAAATTCTTGATTTTAGCAACATCGTATCCCCCACATTGGGGGAGGGGGGGGGAGGTATCCCCCGCCAAAAAAAGAAGAAGAAAAGTATATAATACTTATTTCAATGTTTAAATGGAATATCGGCACATGCGAGCTCCTTCAATTTTAAAAACTTGAAGGTCTACAGGAAAGTTATTGGGATGCATTAGTGGAAATCTGGATTCAGAAAAATAGCTGTTATTACACAAAAGAATGGTTTACTTGTGTGTTTTAAATATAAATTGAGTTTCTGGAGTTGTTTTTGGCGGTAAAATAACAATGTAGGGTAGAACGCACAAACAAACACCAGGTAATGTCAGCCAACGTTTCAAAATATTTGCTTCTACAACAAACACAATACAAAACATAGAATACAGTGATATGAAGTTTACATAAATTTCCATAATAAATAAATACAATCTTTAAAAGCAAAACCTACTAACTACTTATTTATATATGAGTCAGATATGCTATAAAATTGCGAAAGTTGTTTAAAATATAAATATAAATACAAAAGGAGAGTTTTTTGACCGTAGATATTATTATTAGATGATTTTAGTTGGGGTTCGGTCAAGGAAGATCCAAAAAACACAAATTTAAAAAATGTATTTTTTAATAAAGGATTATCTGCCAACGTTTCGGCTTACATTGTAAGCCATCTTCAGGTCTATCATGAAGATGAGAGAGGACGTCCTGTCCCAAAGTTCACATTTCCATGACTGTAATCTATTACATTATTTAGCTTAGGTATACATTTTATACATGATGCTAAAATAATAATGGTGCAGTAGGATATAAATTTATGAAAAATCAAAATATGTGAAGAGGTGCTTCTGAGTTTGTTTTGTACAGGAATCATCATTTTTAATAAATTAAATCATGCTATTTAGCTATTTAGGTTAGTTCTATTAAATAAATAATTGAAAAATATATTATTTAGGATCTTTATATATGTGTGTGTTTATGTAATCTTCTGTAACTTTTACTCAGTGTTACAGCCGAGAAAAAAACAAATTTTTATTTTAATTCTGTTAGATAGCAGCTTTAGATTATCATATAATAATCTACAATGTAATCAAATTAAAAAATGGCCACAATCTTTCTTTTTATTATATACGAAAATATTTTGTAGAAAATAATAGGTGTATTGTGTAATACACTGAGTTAAAAGACACTGAGTGAAAGTGTACTTTAAAATGAAGAATGTATTATGGAGAGGGGAAGAATGCAAAGGTTGTAAATAAATGATGGTAATTTTTGAAGTTTGTAACGTCAGCTGTTCATTTACAAAAGTAACCACACACTGACAGTTTTAAGTGTCTATAGTCAGCGTCCTTTTTAACCAGTTAGTCATGGAGAAAGGGACTATCTACAGGGTGCCACTCCATTCTTAACATCCATGGATCAGGACAAGCTTCATTATTTCTCGATAAAAGCTTGCCCTGGGCGAGTTTTGTACCCGAAGCTTCATAATTGCGAATCCCACCTACCGAAAGTTTTAGTTTTGCAGTTTGAATCAGAATGAAGCATATACAAATGACGATAAATGTTGTCAGATGTGTGTAACACTCGTGACAGTCCTAGGGCCGTTCCAACTCCTGTCCTTAATGGCCTACTTTAACTTCATCTTAAACTTTATATGGGAGGATCCTTCACTTTCCTCCGTGGCCTACTGAATCCAAGTTCTAACCGACAGCTGAAAGGGACTTCGAATTCCAACTTGAAGAAGTAATTTAGGTGTCACTTAATAATTCAAGCACTTCTTAATTAGGAACGCAACTTGTATTAGTGTCGGACACTTGCTCCCTGAGAGACTTTTGAAAAAAACAAAAACAAAACATTCTCTACCAAAATTAGCTTTTGAGAGTTAGTTTGAGGATTAAATGCCTGTAATCAGTCCGTTAATTCAGGGATTGAAAAAAAAAAAAAAAAAAAAAATAAACTGGGGCAAAGTAAAAGTTTTAAAACCCCATTCAAAAAAATATTAATTTTTTATGGTTAGGTGAAAAAAAAGCCTTTTAGTGTATATTTTAATTAAAAATTTTTTTGGTGGATCACACAGCCCTTTGCTTGGCGTAAGTTTGAATAAAATTATTTTCCAGAAGAGCTAAAAATTTAATTTTCCGATTAACATTTAATTTTAATTTTAAAGAAAATAAATATCTATGAAATATACTTTTGAAAAATTAGGGGAGACCGATTTAGGGGGTAATGATAATTTTAAATCACTAATCTTACAATTTATCATTATATTAATAATTAATTGCGAAGAAGTTTTTTAAATCCAACAACTGCACATTAAATTATTTAGTAGGTCAGTGATTTTGGCTCTGTACACTGCATTGTCATTTTTAAGTAATGACCGAAAGAAATTCTGGATGAGGATACCCTCAACTCTCAATGCTTACCACTCTTCAGAATGGCCAAAAGAGTGTGCTGACCACACAACTTAGATTATGTGAGAGATATTATCTGTAATATGTGTATCTCTCGTAGAGTTTCGCGGCCTTTTGTGAGACTGATTTGTTTTCACAACAACACCTTATTAAGATATATATATATA